>JAOEHY010015632.1:0-48085 GCA_025447955.1 Psilopsiagon aurifrons | reverse complement strand
GGGGGGGGTAAGGGATGGAACCCAGTAATGATGAGTATTTGCACAGTTACGCCATGTTCAAGGTTTTATGTTATATCATCGAAACATAAGTGATACTGTAAGCTGCCCTCTCTGGCACATCATGACAACTGTCATGTTGCTTTTTCACTGCTTTTTCAGTCCAGTGGTCCATATTGCAATCTCTTGGTTTGCGCTTGAGTGGTTGGTGGAACCCATCAACTAATTCCCTCAGCAGGGCAACCTGAGCATGGGGGGAACTGGATGGGGCACACATGACTCCCCATCCCTTTGTGTCCTCACATAAAGACCAGCATTTGACTCTGCTCAAGGGTCCCAGAACTGTATAACGGCTTGGTGCTTAAAATTGTGTTCTACTCAGAAGGTGCCTTTTTATAAGTGTCTTAAGATTCTCTAACATTACAGAGGGCATTCAGAATGTATCTGTAGCAGCTCAGCAATACCTAGTTAACCGTTTGCAAGGCAATTCGAACTTGTATCAAATTGAAATGATACGGGAACATACAGAGGTAAAATAATTTCAAAATGCAGTAGCTAATTTTGTTTCTCTTTCCAGTTTGTGGTGATGCTCATACTGGCTGCTGGCTTTATTACTGTACTGTTCATAAGTTTAAAGGATGATCTTCTCAGAATCATTGAGATATTCCATCCCGTCAAGTAAAACATTTCTATTTTCGGGGGTGTTTGTCTCCGGTGAATTCTGCTTCCTTCCTTACTTCCTTTTTCTGCCAAGCTAATGTTAGACTTGTAGTGTGTGACATCGTTCTTGCAGATCAGCAGTGTGCTGTATTGTGCAATGCAGTTTATTTTTATGTAGCACCACTCATACAGCATCTGTCAGGCCCCTGGAGAGAAAGAAAGGGTTACCTCTATATTGCTAGGTGCAGGGATTATGTTGCACACAGAAAGAGTAAAATAAGATGCAGGGATGGAGTGAAGCAGAAGAAACTAAACTTGAGACTTGTCAAGCTTAAGGGGATTAATGTGGCAGATGAGTCTCAGATGAGGTAGAAGAGGTGGATGAGTAATGGGAAGGAAAAACTGAATAAGCTTCAGAGTCCGTTTTAGCCTAACACAAACAGGATGGTCTTCAAGACAGATGTGAAGACAGGAAGTGCCTTGGCGGGAGAGAGGTGTTTCCAGGCTGGAGGGCAGTGACATTCAGAGGGGAAGGGAGATGGTTCCTGCACTGACCAGGCACAGCAAGGAGGATGCTGCAAAGGTCTTGTGGAGGGAGGGACTGCCTGCCTGGAAATATGGCTTCTCCGATGGCAAGACGAGAAAGGGGAATGATGTGGTTGACACTGAACAGGGTTAGGCAGTAGGTAGGATTTGGAGAAGTCTGTGAAGTTGGCGGAGGACACTGTGAAGTGGCTGCACATGAATGCAGGCCCGTCAATGTCTGCTTGCAGCCCTGCAGTACACGGAATAAGCACGTACATGGAAAATAAGTGATATTCTTCCTGTCAATATGAATTGTTTATTAGTAATGGATGTGATGATGTAGTTTGGATATATGGTCTGCCAGAAACAGGACAAGATAAGAGCATGTCAGGAAGGAAGGGTTGAATGTGGAGTAGCCTTTAGAGCCTTAGGAAATTCAGTTTCTGGAGTGAGTACAAGCATTCTTCAAAAAGTATTTTATCTTCTTCTGAATCTAAGCTTTTTACAAAAAACATATTTCCAGTCTGTGTGTGAGCGAATGTTAGTCATTTTAGATTATGTCTGGTGCTCCATTCCTTCTTTAAATCTGTGGATGGTTTTGTCTTGGAGAGATCTAGTTTTGCTAGGTCCTGCCCAGAATGGAAAACCTAACTCATTTTGCCACAACCATTGCTGGTGACAAGTCGTGGCTGCCAGGCATCCCCTGGGCTAACAGAGCAGGGTTTATAATTTTGAAAAGATTATTTCATGGGATATTTCCTTGTGAACATTTTCTAAGGATGGGACAGTTTTTCAAAGGCTAAAGGTAAATAAATGAATAGTAAAGTCAATACAATACTTTGCATGCAATGAGGTATTTTGAAAGGACAGGAGAGTGGATGGTCCATCCCCGAAAACAGGGCCCAGGGTAGATTAGTTGGGACTTTCCAGTTTGCTTCATGGTACCTACTGCTAACTGAAGTGCGGAACAGAACAGGGAGAAGGAAAGGAACAGAATAGGGAGAAGGAAAGTGCTGACTTTCCAGGTGTTTGGAAGAGAGTAGGCTTGAGGCTGTGATTTAGCAAAGCACTAAGTGAGTCACTCGGTGGGATTTAAATCATTCTTCGTGGTTTAGCACAGATATAAATGCATTATTGACCAGAAATGGCTATGATATTAACTATGCGCTGAATTTTAAAATGCGTTACTGACCAGAGTTCAGGGACACTCTGTGTAAGGATGTGAATCACTGATACTGATTGTTATTCATATATTACATCAACTGAAGCCTTACTTCTGGAGAATTTTTCTATTAAGAGTTAAATCATGCAGAATAAATAGTGCAGCTAACCTGATGTAGCAGTAATGTGAATTTGGCCTCGCGTGCTCTCATAGTAATTCTTGGTTGACTTAATTTAGTTATGAAGTTTTAAAGTTATTTTCATAAAATTTCATATTGTTCGTCCCAAAGTTTGCAGCTTTATGTAGAGCGTTTGGTTTTTACTCTGTACAACATCCACTGTTTTCCAGTTTTGCTGAGCAAGTTGATCTTAATGATTCTGTAAAATTATCAGAAGATTGCTGTGCCTGTATAGGTATGCAACTACGCTGTGTTTTTTTCACTCAGAAGGGGAAATTTCTTCTGTACGAGCTCTTCATATATTTTTCTTGTATTCTGAAAAACATTCTAAATTGCACGTGCATGCTTATTTAACAGCCATACCTTTAAACGGTAAAGCATTTGTAACTAATAAACAAACCACTTTAGAATTTTCCAGGGAGTGTTTTTTTCCATTGTGTACTTTGACATTTTCCATTTGGGAAACCTCCATTTAGGAAGCTTTTGATGAGATGAGCATCAGTGTGGAAATGTAACTGTTTTTTTCTGAACTTTCAAAATACCTCATTGCATCCAAAGTATGGTATTGATTTTCCTGTTCATTTATTTACCCTTAGCCTTTGAAAAATTGTTCTGTCCTTAGAAAATATTCACAAGGAAATATTCCATGAAATAACCTTTTCAAAATCAGGCCTTAAAATTCTAACAGCACGGTTAGGTTTTCTTTCGGAGGAAGAAAGAATAGTTTATATGAGTGATAGGAAAGTCTTCCATATGACGCTTTAGATGTCTTTTTAGGGCTTTAGAGGAAGATGGATCTGTTCTCCAGGATGCATCCTACATAATTTTAGAATCAGGTGATGATTTCAGATACCTGAATACAGGGCGTAGTGGAATGTGCAAATTTACTGGTATTGGTGGAGTTGCCCTGGGGTAGGTTTCCCATGACATACCTAGCAGACAATTTACAAACTTAGCAAAACCTTAGTTCCATATTGTTTTAAAAGCATTCCTGCTAACACTGACTAGTTATCACTGCTAGCACTGACGAGTTATCACTCTGCATTATCATTAACAGGTGACCAATCTTTTCTTTAGTAAAATAAGAAAATAACTCATATATGAATTCATCTTTGCAGGGATTTCCCCTATTTAGTGACCGAAAACTCGATTCTAGTACAGACGAGTCATACTGAGTTTAAAGGAATCCTATTGAGTTTGGACTTTCGGAACGTTAGTCAGTGCAGAATGTTACATATTTTGATAGAAACAGGGAAAGGAAGTGAGAAATAGAATGGAAAAGCCTATGTAGTTTTTTTCTCTCTTTTATGTGAAGCTTTGGCTAGTCTTTTAATATCAAAGTATGGTCACTGACAAATAACTGAAGGTGTCTGTTGCTGTTTAACAATGTCAGAGAATTCCCTTTTCCCTGAAATCAATTAATTATAAACTGGAAATTTCAGTACTTTGTTCACTGTTTCTTAACTTAGCATATTTCCAGGAGCTTTCTGTGAATGTAGTTCCTAGCTGCACTGGTGCTTTTGTTTCTCTTCATCTGTGGAGCCAGTGCTCTACTGTAAGGATAGAATTCTATCACTTTTTTTTTTTCCACATTTGATGTGGTATTTTGCATACAGCTGCAGAGTAGACAGTTACCTTTGAAAAGAACATTTGGCTGGTTTAATTTGATTAGAGCAAACCACCTCAATCATTTCTGAACTAAGACCGTTTTCATTTTAACTTGGCAGTAGGAGTTGGGAATGTACTGACTGTGCTTAGATGTCTGGGGGAGGACTCGTTTGGACACACAGCTACTGCCGGAGTGAAACAACCTTAGAGGACTTTGCCCATTCTGCTCCTTCCCCATAAAAAGGGAGGGCTGTGGTGCAATTGAGTGTCACATTTAACTTTCACTCATTATGGCAAGGAATTGGAATCTGTGCGAGTGTTCCTACAGAAAATTGGAAACCTTTCATGCATAGAAATACATAATCAAACTTTTTTATTTTTAATGTAATGCTAAAAACATTAGGATGCAAAGGGTGGTTTTTATTTACAACAAACTCAAATATCCCTAGAAACAGCATTTTGAATAAAGTTGTATTAAACCCCAATGTAAATAGATATATGGTGGGGTTTTCATAGATATACTGTATCACTGTAAAAATTGTATCACTTTCAGTTAGTGAGATTCCCGCATTCTGTCATTCTCCTCACTTTGAACACTTTCCTCATCATATAAATATATTGTGATGGGGGTTTATGTTGCATATTAAAGATTAAATTAGATTCTTCAGATTTTACAGTATTAGGTATTATATATTATTTTTGCTTTTCAGTTTCCCTCAGTGATGATCAAATTATTTTCCTAGAAAAACTCCTGTGGCTGTCTGGAGTATCAGTGTGTGTCTTAATAAATGTCAGAACTTCAATAAGTCATAGTCAGATGGTATTCTCCTGAAAAGATGGTCCTGTTCTTTAAGTGCTCTGACTTTGCTGTAGTGGGTCATCCTATATATGATATTTCAACCAGAAAATTACAGTTAAAGGAAGATCTTCTGGTTATTTTTGTATTGTGTTCTGAAAACCGGTATGCTCAGTTAACTGTTCATCATGAGCAGCCTAGCAGTCCCCACTGACACAGGAACTGGATCTACATCTTCCAGCTAATGCAAAATGCAGTTGTAAAGGTAAGGCTTGAGTTTCTGCTGGTGAAGTTAAGTCCGTAGAGCTGCACTGATTCAAACAGCTCGAGTTGTTCAAACAATAAATTCCTAATGTTAAGGTGAACAAAAATGCATTAGGAAAGGCAGTGTGTGTGCAGACGTGTCCTATCAGGCACATTTTCGACTTTACCATTCAGATTTTAGATGCTGTGACTACTGAGTTCACCAAACTGGGCTATAAAAATAGTTCTTTAATTAGAAGATTTTTCAGTGAGATGGGCAGTTCCTGTTGACCTATTTCACGCCTCCTAATTACATTCCCTATTAGCAGCCCCTTACCTTAGTATGTACTCTCTGTTATATTTGATGTCTATCCCTTGTTGTCACTTAGGCAATTTGTACAGTGCTGTGCTTACCCCCAGACTCCAGGTCCCATCACAGGCATGGTCACTTCAGTGCTATGTACATCTCCCTGCTTCAAGAGAAAATGCTTCTGTAGCTACAATCAGAGACCTCCTGAATGCTGTACAGCATGTAAAGTTTATGTCTCACTTGTTATTCACTAGCACAACGCTAGAACCTTTATTGTTGATTTCCAGGTTTCTTCTGGGTGGTAAACATTAATGACCTGTATTATTTTTCTCTACTAGGAAGTAGGTTATAAGGTGAATCTCACTTTGCTAATTTTATCTAGCAACATACTTTGTTTGTGTGGCTGATCTTTATGACATAGAGATTGAGCAGCATCTGCACTTCTAATTAGTATGTTGTTTATCCTTAGATAACCTTCTAGATTGTTAATGGAGATAGGCCTACCACTGATCCTTGTGGTTTCCTCACAGACATCTCTCATCAAGTTGTTGCCTTCGTGTTCATCTCTGTTTTTTATAGAATGCTGAGCAACAAGTTTTAATCAAAGCAGTAATACCCATATCCAGGCAGGTTTGAATCAATGACTGCAGTCTGAAAATCAGAATTAAATATCTCATCAAGCTTAAAAGATTTTGCATTCTTGTAAGGGCCCGGACAGGTTAGTACTTCTGCAGAACTGAGGACCTGTATCTCTTCATTGCACAGAATCCCATTCATCACATTGCCTTTATGTTTGTAAGAGCATTTAAAGGAAAAAAAAGGAAGAGTTAAATGGCATTTCTTAATTCTGTGCTGCTTATTATTTTTATTATTTATTTATTATTTTATCATTTGTGGCTTTCTCTACTTACGAAATCAAGAAATTTGGTTACATTTTAATTTTATTTGGTGAGATTAAAACATCTTCTAGAGTTGTCAGTTATTTCAAAAGCAAATATTAATGAAGCAGTGAAAAAAAACGCAAACAGAAATGAGACTGAAACTGAAAACCATGGCAGTACAACAGCAAGGATAGTTCAGTTCAGAGTTGCATGGAAGAGTCAGGTAACCCATTTGACTAAAAATGAAAGGTGTTTGTGGCTATAGATAAAACCTAGATAGGTGAATAACACTGATGAAGGAGTCTTTTTAGAAGACATTTTAGGTGTAGTGTAATGTCTGAAATCAATAGGATATTGTGATGTCTGTAAGAAAATACGTTGCAGACTGAGAAGCTGAAGCTGAAAGTGGACAAGACCATTCTGAGAAACAAAGCGTAAGTCGTAAAAGGCAAATCTAAGTATTCTGCCATACTCTGGATTAGTGGAAGGATATTGAGCCTATAATTCTGGAAGATGCTGGACAGTTGACTAAACTTACTAAAACAGTAATAAAGAACAGTTCCAACCACTGTTCATAATAAAGTGGTCAAATCAGACAAGGTTTAAAGACATAACTTACAGACACCGTCAATGAAGCAGCTGTTCCTGGAATACTGGAAGAGAGATCACTCTCTGCATAGCCTGAAGTAACTTGCAATAGCTGGATTAAGAAATTCTTATAGTCAAGACACACAGTCATAATGGCCACAGTAATTAAGTCTGGTATTTTTAGGAGAGGGATGGTTCCCAAGTTTGGTGTAGTAACAATAGGCTTTAGAAAAGAGAGATTAAGAAACAGGAGGTAATAAAAGTTGGAATAGTCTAGAGGAAGGACATGAAAATGCTTGGATTTAACTTGGAGGTACTTAAATAGAGATTTGTAGCAGCACATTTTGTCACTTGGGTCATACACCTTCCCTGGTGTGATGCTCTGTTGAGTCATTGGAAATCCTACCTGCTGCTTTGGATCAGTAGCCTCTTCCGGGGCGCTAGGTACAGCAGGACAATTTAAACATTTCTGGTTTATTGAACTCTCCAGAGGGGTGGGGGATGTCAAAGAGAAACACCAAACTTTCTCTATCCCTTTAATGGTTCTGCACCAGAGTATCGTGATAGATGCACAGAAGGTGCCCGTAGCCATGCATAGAAAAATAAACCAGCTATGTATGATAATTGTGAGCAGACATCTAACTTCAACCATCTGAATATTAAAAGTATACTCCATCCAAGTCATTTATAGTCTCCCCATCATGAGTGCAGGGAGAGGATGAGCTTTCTGAGAATAATTCATCCCACTCACCCTCCGTGCCCACCCTGGAGCAGAATGAATTGCCCTCTGGAAACCCCTGCTTCACTCTTGTTGCCTGCAGAGAGAGCCCAGATGGCTAATGCAGAGTGGACACCCAGCTATAGCCTGCTACAGCTGGATGAGATTAATGCCAGTCAGTATGGTTCACTTTTGAAGGTGGAAAGTGGAAACACTAGCAGGGAGTTTGTCCAGCAAATAAGAGAAGTTACAAAAGCAAATAGGAAATTATTTGGTGGGGCGGGGAACAAAAAGCTACTATTGAAATTAGAGGGCGCTTGAACTATGAGAAAGATCAAATAAGGAATCGGTATTATAGGGGATCTTATTTTTTTCACCAAAGTATATGGATCGATGGTAAGGGGTTGTACAAGACACTTTTTTTATCAGTTGGCAAAACCTGTGTGCTTTTCCTAATAGCAGGGTGTGGGTTTCTGTGAAATGTACTGACTACAGACAATCTGCTTCTAGTTTGCACTTGGCATTAAAGTACTAGGGGGAACCGGGAGTAGCTGGAATGGATGGGCATTCCCTGGTTACCCTGTATCTGACTTTCAACTCCAGCAGAAGCCATTTTGGTCAAACCTGACTAACCTTTTACAAGAGGAAGAGTGTTGAACGTGTGTTGGAGAGGGCCAGTTACACAGCCTGTGTGAGTGGTTTAAGGCACCTTTCAAAGCTTTCACAGGTGCAGTTTCTCTTGTGTATTTTTCTCATTCCCCTTCACTCTGCCGTGCTGGTCTTATGCAGGATTTGCTACTCACTGGGCTAATTATCTCATTCTTGATAAAATTCTGATGCTGCACATATTTTCATTGCCTCAGATTTCTTTTCTAGCAAATGATGTGATTGTACAATTGCGAGTAAATGGAAATTTTTGGTGTCTAACATACATATATTCCACTCTGAATTATCCAAGACCTGAGTGCTTGGGAAGCGGTGGTGCAACACCATTACCTCTTAGAATATTCTTTCTAATTTAAAGTTTTGTTTTTCCCTAAGCTCAGAATGTGTCGGCCCACATTGCTGGTAATAGTCTGCACAATTAAAATCAATCAGTAATGCTATCAGGTTCTGCTCTTCATTTTTGATGTTGATTGTCTGTTGGAGCCAGTTCTTTAATGGCTCAATTTACAGAGTCTGAAACAGCTTTTTCTATTATGGAACCACAAAGACAATGCAATTTAGTAAAGCAAATAATCTGCTCTATTAAGTTGTTTGGATATGCATATTGCATACGTGTGTGTGCATGTGGAAAAGAAAAACCATGAAAATCTTAAGATTTTGCTGCAGTTATAGCAGGAAGTTCAGAATTACTATTTTGTAACATGGACGGGGATTGTAAAACATGTAGAGCTGCAATTAGTTTAAAGTCTGTGCTTTAAAAATGTTTGGATGGTTTTCTTTATTCCAGTTGAAAG
Source organism: Psilopsiagon aurifrons (assembly GCA_025447955.1). Lineage (NCBI taxonomy): Eukaryota > Metazoa > Chordata > Aves > Psittaciformes > Psittacidae > Psilopsiagon > Psilopsiagon aurifrons. The sequence continues at coordinate 38,959 of JAOEHY010015632.1, read as the reverse complement.
AAAAAAATTAAAAGGGAATGAGGGCAAGCCAGGAAAAAAATCCATCCCAAAAGCTAATTGTTTTTAAAAAGTTACATGACTTTGAAAATTGGAACTTGGAACTGAAATGCCATCTCGCTCCTAAGTATAATAAAATAGTAAATTCTGTTATATGTATTCTGGAAAGAGTAAATGAAAATTGTAAAGCCTGATGTGAGTGGCAAAGAGCCCAGGCAATATACAAAAAAGTAAACATTTAATGGTTTAACTTAACTGGGGCACAGCCCACTGCAGCAGGCAAGTCAATAGGAGTTGTCAATGCTAATTTTTGAAACAGATGGCTATTTTTCCTCTTGTGTGCTGTACAAACATATATGTTTAAAGGCTTTAGGGAATAGTGAGACGATGGGAGTGTGTCTCCTTTTAATATTGACCCTTTTAAAAATTGGTCAAATCTTGTAAAATATAAGGGCACTTTGATCTTTCTTCTTTCAAGCGTGAAATTGCCATCTTTAAACTGCATTATTCACTCAGTTCCAGAGCACATCCTTTATACAAAAATATTGCAGTAGCATTTTCCCAGCTTCTAAAAGGAAGCTCTTCTTAAAAAGACTGTTGAGTTCTCAAAATAATTTAATGAAACGTTACAGAATGGACATGATTATCATGGCATTTCTAATATATTGATCACTGTCACTTTCACAAGTCTGAGAAAGCATTCTTGTGCTTTGGAAAATCTAAATCCATGTCACTTCTCTGCCTTCGGGAATGAAATCACATGGACTGTACTGTGTGTACAGCAATAGTCATATGCCGTAGGTGCTTGTGTGCAGAAGCCTTCATGGAAAGACTACTGTGTCTTCTTCTATTCAGGAAAAAAAACCCCAAAACTAATCTCTACCGGCTATATTTCTTCCAAGTGGACTTGAGACAATTATTTCCCAGTCAAATTTTCTCATAATTCAGACACAAATTCTCATTTCAGAATGTACAGATGCCACTTGTGGTCTTTGAAAACCAAGACGTGCCTGCATGACACGTAGGTAAGGGAAATCACCAGCACATTTGACTTCACAAAAAGTCACTTCAATTCTGTGATAACTCAGAAAGTGGCTGAATGGACCTTTATAAAACATACGCACTAAGTCCCTTCTAAGTGGAGACAGCTGGGGTCTGTTTAATATCCTGAGTAAAATAGTAGAGGTCAGCTTCCTGGAATAACTTAGGAGTTTTATTTCACTAATACCCTACTGATGCAGGGACCTGGGGTGATGGCGAAGCTCTCGTACTAAAATGCATCATAAGGAAGAGCTCCAGGGCCATAGCTCTTGTACTAGCTCTGCATTTGGTGCGGAATGATAGGCAGCGTCTCATGGCCTGCAGTCTTTGTGCATCCTCATAAGTGTCTGTTGCATGGGTGTTTATTAATGCAGATAGCTAGTCTCGTTTTTTTCTTAAAATCCTATATTATCAGGATTTAGGCATTGTGGTACTAATTGAAAATCATCAGGAAGTCACACTTTGGTCAACAAGTGATTCTCAAATGTACTGATGACCCTAAATACCTTCGTTATTTTGTAATTTGGGACCTTGGTTCCTAAATCACTTAACTTATCTTGACAGTTTAATGGTACCATTTTTTCTCCTTACAATTAATGCAGCCATGTCTTTGCTGTCTAAGATCGTACATTTCCTTAATGTGTTCCCTGTATCTGTTCAGTTTAATTACTCTTGACTCCTTGAGTTTGGAATCTTACCTTATTTTGTAATTCCTGCTATTCCATTGTATATTGGCCATGTGGGCTAGTGCCACTGGTAAGTGTTCACCCACACACAGCTGTTACACACTCCAGCAATTGATACAGTTGGTAGGCCAGTGACACTTCTGTTAAAAGCTCGTGGTGCAATAGGCATGATAGTTCATATGAAATTCATGTACACAAAATGATGTCAGGTATGTTTACATGCCTTTCACAGTGCAAAAAACTTGTCTTTTCCTTGACTGCATATTTAAATAGAAGATAAATGGAAGCTCTGAAGAAGAACAAAGAAGGGCAGTTGTTTCTGTTAGATGGAAAAAAAGATGGAAATGGAAAAGAAATAAGTAGTGTATCACTGGAACAGGCAGGCTGATCACAGCCCAAAAACACTTTTATAGACCGTGATGATTTTGTGGGCCCTGTAAGATGTGTAGTGTTGCTTCTTTAGTCAACTGTACAAAGGCTCAAGACTTCTCCAAACTGAGGTAAATAGGATGATTGTAGGGCTTGGGATGTATTAGAGAAAATAATGAGGAGTAACTTCTTCATCCCTCAATGTCTCTGAGCTTATTCTTGAAATAAAAATAATTACACTAATAAAACAAACCGTATGTGGCTTAGAAAGGGTTAGAACAATATCCACCTCACCCAGTATTTTTCTGAAGTGAGAAAGAAGAGAAATATCTTAGGGAACGGTGTAAGAGCAGGACAGACCTGAAGTGATAATTCCTGACAAATGAAGGCTCAACAGTTTTGTCTCTGACTTGTTCTATGATTTAAAGTAATCTCTGTCCACTGCTTTGTAAGTCCTTGCAGCATTTGCAAGCAGATGCGAGCCAGCCCTGCCTCCTTCCAGGCAGATGCCTACCCGCTCTGCCGGTGCTCAGAGCCAGCTGGAAGCCGTGTAGCCATGTTAGCGCTGCGGAGCCTCAGCCATTACGTCCTCGGATCTTCCCCAGCTCCACAGGGGCTGACACTGGACGTCACAGAGCATGCTCTCCTCTGCTCACAGAACGTGGGTACATGGACTTGTTTTCATTTGCCTAGAAGTAAAGATGTTTTAGTGCTTCGGGAGCCAGACCTTGTTTTGCGAGATTTATTATAGTTTGCTCACTTCTTTCAGAAATGTGGAAGGTGATGTTGCAAAAGAGCCAAAACAGAGTTTTGGCATGTATTTACATCTGACATACACGACAATTTGCAAAATTCTGCATTTATTTCAAAGTTATTCCTACATTAAAACATAAACCCTCATTTCATGCTGCTAAAAGATGCCCCAAAAGAAACAGTTGCCTTTGCCCCGAAGTAATAAAACAGTCGAATAAAATTTATTGCCAGCTCAAAATGCTACTAACACCTCATTTTCATTGCCAAACTCTGCAAATAATCTTTAATTTGTTTTCTTTCACATATGTGTGCAAGAGCTTAAAGGAAATACAAAAGAGCTGTACAGGCTGCAGAATACTTCACTCTGTGTGCATTAATCTTTAAACGGCTAGCGCACAGTGCTGTGGAAATGGGCTGGAAAAGGAGGAAACATGTATTAGACATCTAGCTGATGAGCTGGAGGATGAAAGCACCTGAGAGTCTTACAGAAGTGGCTATTTTTTCATTTTCTTTGCCTGTGCTATGAATTAATTTAAAATTAAAAAAGACAGAGATGAGAGGTCAGCAAAGGAGCTTCTGTGGCCACATGGGGATGACTGTAGAGAAAGAAGGGCAGCCATGAAGTCCGCACTTTTAAAAACCTGTAAGATGGAATGTCTTAATTCTGATGAAACGTGTAAGGAATTTGCATGCTAATGGAAACAAGGATTCCCTTTTATGTGTTCAGTGTTTAAGGGCAATTGCCCTCTAGGTATATTTATTAAGCCAGGAAAATCTTGTAAATTCCTATTGAAGATATATTAGTCCCATTTGTTTCTGTTCTGTACAACATGAATATTAAACTCAGTCCTGCAAGTTCGTCGCAGGTGGAACTCCCTTTCAAATTATCGGAAATTCTGGACCTGAGCCAAAGCCAGTTAAATACTGGCTTCATTAGGCTTACGGAGAGGCTCTTGTGTGCAGATCTTTTTAGGATTGATCCTGGTCTGAGGAGGTTCAGGGAATAGAGCTGAGAAGTTTTCAGACTCTTTCAGTTTTGACTTCTCTCTCATTTTAAGTTCCTCATGAGAAATAATATTTTTAAATATCTTCAAAAATCAATTGAACGTAACCTGGGATCCGGCCAAATAAAATTGCTCAGTTACAGTCTTGAAAGAGTCAGCTCTCCTTAATTCAGTTAAATGCAAGTATCTTGTCTAAACTAGTCGTCAAGGCATCTTCCATAGCAAGCAGGGAGAGACAGTGTCCCCCACACCAAGTGATTCAACCAATACTCTTCTTTCCCTTGAACATATGAGGTTTATGTGACCCATTCAGGCTAACCACCAACCCCCTGAGCAGGTCCATTGCATGTGCTACATCTCTTCCATGAGAGCTGAGAGGAGAGCTTGGAGCTCCATGAGCTCTTCTAGGGTGTTGTGTAGATGGATGGCATTTGAACTGTCTCATGATGGGTAGCCAAAGATGGCTACATTCAGCGGAGTTCTTAGTTTTCTTGCAAGCCTTAAATCTGCCTTCTCTATGTGCAATATTTAAGTGTTACCTTAGCTTTTTCCCCCCTCACTACCCTGTCTTCTGATTGTTGTCTTCTCCAGGACCTTAAGAGACACCAAGTGGCAGCCATGCTGTGCAGCTCTTTTGTGTAGCTGAGGCTTGGCTTGGCTGTTTATTGCTACACCCAAAAAATTATGGTTTTGATCATTCTCTTCAGAACCCTTTTTCTCTGAAGTTTTCCATTTGCCCAAGGAGAGCTGTGCCAACCTGGTATGTTGGAAACATGAGGACCAAGAACAGAAGTTTGTCTCGGGTCTGGATTCAGCCTGATCCAATGAGGAGGGAAATGCCACCATGCAAATGGCCATGGCAAAAAACACCCTTTCCAGCAGCCAAACGTGTATTCTCTTAGTTTTGATGCTTTGGTTTTAGACTAAATACCCCTCACTGTTTTCTTTTATCTTGTAAAGTTACATATGACTTGCTACCACTGAGTTTTTCTTTCAGAATGCAACTTGTAAAGAGGAGTACAATGTTTAGGTGCATAAATCTGCCTGCCTCCCAAAACCTGGCCAAATCCTGTTTGTTTTTCTTACTCAAGAGAACAATTGCCTCTGTCTTCTGATTTTGGGAACTCACCTGAGTGCTGTTTACTTTTGGATGTATGGGATGTGATTTTTGATACATTGAATGGTGGCGACAGGGCACGGTACAGTGCCACTGGGAGGTCAGTTGAGTTCACTTTGCTCCCTTCCAGGTTTTGCTGAAGCGAATGGAGGAATTCCCTTTGTCAGAATTTATTGGTGCCCCTGTCATCATGGCACAGGGGCTTCTTGGGAGTACATCTGGCATCAAAGCCTAATCAACATCATTCTCCGTATCGAGAGTAGAGAAAAAGCACTGTGAACTGTATGTCCATTTTTATGTTTTTTAACCTCATACAGGAGAAGCATGTGTGGAAATCAACACACAAAATGTAAGACACCTTTTGATTTCCACTTGGTCTATTGCTGATGGTGGCATTCGCTGCCTAACCACTCTGCTTGCATTGGAAGTGGGTAGATGTGTCTGGTCCTTCTTCAGGAAATGTTGAGCAGTTCTAGTGGATCTATAAACAGATTCTTTCAACAGATTTAAACCTTTTTTTAAAGTTATTTTCCTGTAGTTTAAGTATTTGGTGTTAAATTGCTGTTTGTGTTTGTAAAAGATAACAAGAGCAGTTCATGTCCATTGCTGTTTTCTAGTCCCTCAGGTAAAGACTGGGAAAGCAATGGTTCACATTTGTATTCATTTTAGAATTTAAGGAAAAATGAATCTTGTGATGAACTCATGAGCACCATTTTCAGAGGGATATGGTCATATTCAAGAATTAACTTGAGTCCTGAAGTTAATTAAAAAGTTAGGAAAGAGAGACCTGAGGTGCAAAAGAGGAGCTCACGTGGAGGACCCCAAGTTGTAGAGCTTTCACTGCATGGGGAAGAGACGCTGGACCAGGTACCACAAGCACCAGCTACCATTGTAGATAGGAGTTTAAATGGCATACAGGGATTTACATTGCTCTGTGCTGGTAATGACCGGCTGAGTATAACAAAGAGAAAAATGTCCATTTTGGCTTTTTGTCTCTTTGTTCCATGTGACACAGACAATTAATGATTTTTTTTTCTTCTCTGCTTTTGTTTCTGAAAGGTACCAGGCGTACAAGGGGGGACAGAGCTTCAGATGATGTCTACTTCCTTAGAAGTCACTTAGGTTACTTGCATGCTGGAAGTTAAGGACAGCAGAAGTTCTTTGATAGTTCAGGGCTAGTGGACCTCTGAGAGACCTCTGAGAGACCTCTGATAGGCTTTTTCTGCACACTACTGCCCTAACTCCAAAACTGGCTTTTTGTGCTGACAAATCTAAAAACATTTCATAAAATAGTGATGTTTTGTCAATAAAATACTTGTGTTATATCAACTGACAGGGTGTCATAGCAATAAACAAACAGACCCTGTAGGAAGTTTGCACCTGATTTCCCAGAGTGGTGCTTGTTTCATTCTCTTACCAAGGATTTTCTTTGTTATAATGTCATCTAGAGAACCAAGAACATTGTATTTAAGAAATGATACATTATAGTAAACCCAAATATAAACAAGCGGGCGTGACAGTGAAGCATGCAATGTTTTACTGTGTTTTACCTCTGCTTATATACATATAAAAATTGCTTTCAGTTAATACATGGATATACAGCATGTTCACAGTAGTTGAACCATGGAAGTTTTCCCTTTCTAAACGTCAGCTCTTCATCCTTCCTTGAGAAACATAGACCATTTTGTCCCATCTCTACCTAGGAAATGTTGTAGAAATGTGTTTTCTTACAAGGCTTTAATGGGTCAGTGTCTCACACATCACTACAACAGTACTTGTTCTGATGGCCTCAGGCAAAACTGGTAATGCCAGTAAAAGAGCCACAGCAAGACATCCTCTCCCCTCCTCATCGCCATCACCATACCAGCTTTGCGCTCCTTGCAGCAGCTGCCAGTATTGGCCCTTCTTCCTAAGAAGTAGTAGCAAAATCAGCAGGACTCGGGTATATTCGCACTGTTTAGCAAGCCGCTTTACCTTACTCATTCAGTGGCTCTGGTAACAAGACTTGTCCTTCAGAAGTAGCCAGGCTGTGATTTCTGAGGGCTTCATGTGTGCTGGAAAGTTAATTTGGATTCAGACAGAACCTGAGTTTTGTCTGCAGCCACCATTCACTGGTAGAATTGTGGCTGTAGAGCAAGTTGGAGGTCACTCAAGAACAGTAGTCCCTCAACTGATGGTAAGCATCAAAACAGTAGACCTCTTCTGTCATCTTCTACAGTACCTGCTTCTTGTTTTTTAAGTTTCCCCATACATATCTAAAAAGCAAGAGTTTGGACTCGAATTTGCATTGGAATTAGTTACAACTTAAAAAATGCTGAATTAAATGCCTCGGGAGCTACTGTGACATTGCTGGGATTTAAAAAATTACATGGGGTGGCACAGAGTATCAAGCAGGATGTTTCAGTTTTTGCGGTGAATATGTTTAATATGGAGTTTAGGGATATTACTTCCTTTATTTTTTATACTTTGGCATCCGTGTTAAGTCTCAAGTAGAGGTAGATTATTAAGCTATTAAAGAATGAATGATAACTTATGCTGTTGTAAAATCTTTCAAAGATGAGTTGTTAATTTTATTTAAATCTAGGAAAAAGGTGATCAACTTTTACTTTTAGATCCTGTAGGTTTGGCGCAAGCATGAACACAAAATGTGGACTGAAATGTGGAGTCTGTAATGATCAGTTTGACTGTGAGTTACACATGAGTAAAGTCTGGATTTTGTTGTATACTATCTTGCAGCAGGTACAGCTGGGAGTCCAGAACAACTTCTGCGCTCCCTCCATTTGAATTAAACAAAATCAATAGTCAGACATAAGTTTTATTTACATGTTGAGCAATTTAGGGAATACAAAAAGAAAGGTGGCTTTCCCTGAGGAAGGTGTTCCACAGAAAATCTAGAACAGTTAATAATAAGATGCACATGTACTGCCAGTGAATTGGAGCATCTTTAATTTGTACTCCAAACTGGGAGCTGATGGAAGCCTACTGGAAGCTCTCAGTACTGTGTAGCAGCAGCATACATGACTCTGAAAGGCAGTGTGCATTTGCTTGCTCGAGGATCACATGAGAGCACTATGAATAGGTCAGACAGCTATTGCTGATCCTAAACAATCTGTCAGCAACTGTCTTCTTAACAGGCCACGTTATTTTTCTGATTTGAGGGTGACTTGGCCTGTCCCTCACAGGGAGAATCTGACTGTCTATTCAGTGCAGCAGCACACAGGAGTAAACGTAGACATAGGCAGGCTGGTATTTTCGCTCAGTAATGGCAACTGCTCAATGTGTGGCCAGTTTGGATTTAAAATCAAGTGCAGTGAGATGAAGCTGTTAATGGACTGGTGAGAAGTTTAAGTATTTTAAAAACTGGTGAACTGTAGGACAACCCCAGAAAGTGAAGTTCTGCAAGGCAGGATATTGTTCGAATTACAGAGACTTCCCAGATCCATTTCTGGTCAGTGCCTATTAAAAATAATCTCCCTTTGCAAAGGTGAGCAAGAAATGGCAGTGTGAAGGCTGAAAAGACAGCATGCTGCTGTAAACAGAGAGGTGCAGAGAATGTCTTGTCAGGCGTATTTTTCCTTAAAGCTCTAACAACTGCATGTTTTAGTGACTTGGGTGGCACAGTGAGTACATGTACTTGGCCTTTTCATCTCTTGTGCACAGATCTTGGCTTCTGTTGAAAATGAAAATTAGCTTTGGTGGTTTCATCGGGGCAGACATTTGTCTGCATCACAGAACCATTCAGTCTGGCACCAGGGCTTGTCGTTGCTTGAGTGGGGCCCAGCGCAGGAGAGCAGGGGTGTTGCAGGTCAGGGCTGCAGTCGGTACTGTGCGTTGAAAGCTTGCCCAGTCAGCCCACACTATCGGACTTTAGCCAGTGCTATTTACTTCACTTTCAAGAGCATCTATTTCTCTGTGTCACTTTCTCTGTCTCTCTTCCTCACACACACTTAAAGAACAAAAACCTCTTTTATACAGCTGAGCATTTTAAATAATTTTTCCAAGTCAGAAAGGGAGAGACTGGAAAAAATTACTGCACAAAGCTCAGCTTGCAGATGAACGATTGCCTTGTCATCCTAATGTCCCCTTCCTTCCCTTAAACCTCACTGGTGAGTGAGTGGCTATAAGCAAGAATATTGGCTGGTCTCTGCTGGTGTAGATCTCCAGGATAGGACTTTCTGCTGTCTTGCTTTCATCATGCAGTTGCTTCTTTGTGGTACCTCTGTGCCCAGCAGATAATGAACGAGTGACTGCAGTTGGAAACATCTATCTGTATAGCATCTGCTTGTCCTAGATAAATTCGTTTATTTTATATGATGTTCTGTTCTGCCCTTTTCTGCTATTTGCCTGAAAGAAGTTTCTTCTGAAGACAAGAAGATGGGCATAGCCTAAGTATTGATGAACACTGATGCATCTGCAGCTGGCATGACAAGCACATCGGGAAGCTCCTGAAGATTCTGTATGCTTTTGAGAATGGAACGCGGGTCTTGCATTACTGCGTGGTTTTACAGATGTTATTGCCCAAAAATGCACTTAAATGTGAGATACTCAAATTTAGTGGCTTGTTCTTCTGCATGCACTCTTTTCTCATCTAGAAGTGCTTCACTAAAACTCCTTTGAGCAAGAAAAATCTGTGTCTGAATTACCAGCTTTCAGAGACGTGGAAGAGTAGGTGATTGCTGATTAAGGTGAGGCAAAGCAGCATGTCCTGAGCAAAGGGAAGAAGTTCTGTCATACGTTTTAAAGTGTTAAGTTCTATTTCCTGTTTTGCTATGTGAAAAATGATTCTTGTAATGCATATGTTCCACTGCACTTGCCCAGTTATTGTCTTCTTCACCTGAAATGCAACCCCTTTATCACAATGCATTGGGTATATGTGATTCCAAGAAGAGGCTGGTTTCTTTTAGTAGAGTCTCTTTCCTCTTCAAAGACAAGAAAGGAGATGGTAGTTAATATTAGAAGTGCAGGGAAACCTGGGTCTTTTTTCTTCAAGGAGTGTGTACTTTAAGAAGTTGGGGTGAACGAAGGGCTTGCTGCTCTGTGGCTTCCACGGAACAGAAGAGTCTAATGCTGCTGCTGAAATTTGGACTCAAAGGATGCCTGACTGGTACTCTTCAATGCTTGTAGGTATGAGAGGCTGAAATTTTCTGTGCTCGTGAAGATTATGACTCACGGAGTCATAAGGATTAACCTGAGCCAGAGGCAGTGAAAACAGGACCTGTTCAGGCTCCCCCTCACGTATTTGTCAATAAACCTCAATCATGACCTGTGATAGTCTTGGTATCCCAATCTTGTGGTGTTTGGGTAAACACTGTCAATCATACATAAATTCTATGCTGGTTTTCTGTCATGTGGATAAATACCTTTCAGAGTTAGGTTGAGACCGCCAAACTCCTTCTGTCTCAGTCTCTGTCCAGACTTACAAAATCTTTAAGCTTTAGCATATTTCTGTGCCACTACTTACCACATCACAGTCATCTTGAAACATTTCTCCTATTCATGAATCAGTGGTTCTAGTTCTCTTTCTCTGTCACACATAAACCAGGAAGCAACTCTTGCTAGGAAGACACTGTTCCCAAGAAAACTGAAGTAAATCCATATATAACTTTAGAGTGCAAGGTGTGTGTTTTTGTTCAGTGCTGTGAGTGACCAGCAAAGTAGAGGGGTATGTGTTCATGTTGGATTAGTCCTACTGCAGTAAAAACAACAGCTTTTGGATGCATTGGCAGCAAGTATCTAATTCTTCAGTCTTCCCTTTGACTGTGGTCTAGCTAACTTTCCAGATGTACTTACTCATCTGTCAGTAGCCAAGAGAACTTATGTCCTAGAGTTTTTCAGGTCTTACATTCAGATCTGATTTTTACTATTTCTTGCAGGTGGCTTGGGCTGCTGGGTTTGATCTCCATTGTTGTTATCTAAGTTTGCTCAGGAAAAAATTGTTTATTCTGCTTGAAAGTGGGTAACTTTATAGCAGGTCTCAGAGAATCCCAAGAGCAAGTACAGTAACATTTAAGGACTTTCTAGAAGCAGTTACCAAATTAGTACCAGTCAGTAGATGCAATAGTTTTCACAGGAATTGGCCTAACTGTGTCTTCTCATGAAAACATTAAGCATTCAGCCTGTATATTGTAAAATTAAGATAAACTGAGGTTGTATTTGTCAAATTACTTGTTGTAAGAAGCTATGGAGACTTTAGCGTGCATCATCTAGTTTTCTACATTCAAAAACCCGGAGTATTTTTGTATGAAGGCAGATATTCTGCTAAGTTATAGTAAGATGCACTAGGCACTGGACGCTGGACATGTAAAAGAGACACACAGATTTGTAGCTGGTAAATTTTTTTTTACTTGTAACTTTTTGCTTTCCATTATCTTGGAAAAATGTGCATTAGAACGCAGGTACTCCCTAAGTGTCTGTTCAACAATGTTCCAGTTCAGATCCACACATCAGGCGGTGTATGACTCCCAGCCAAACATCTTGTTAAATACTTGCAGGATTTCCCATAGCGGATCTTACTTTAATCAAATAATTCAAACGTTTCTTTTGTAAGTACAATAGAAGGGCAGGGCTGGTGTTTACAGAGTGTTCAGTATGGAAATCCTGTATTAATTGAGGTACATTTACTTCACTTAGGACAGCGTCCACATAGTAACTATTTGAATAAAAGGCCTTTTACTGTTGCCTGTTCCAGAGGGGCAATCGCATGCAAAACTAACCTGTCATGTACAGAAAATCATGAGGAAGTAGCCTGAGAGATGTTCACTGTAGACAGCAGAGATGTTCCAGGTAAAGAAGACAACTTTGTGGATTATTTTCTCACTGTGGATATGGAAGGATATAATTTATTAAAAGTATTTTTATTCCTATGGAAAGTACCAAGCAAATATGCCATGTCTTTCTCATTCTGTTTGCAGAATGCTGAGCATGGGCAGTGCCGGATGTTGTTTTTTGTAACTTTGAGAATTTATACAAACTGTGCTTTAAATTACTGTTTTCTGAGGCAGAAGCTGTGTTTTTCTGTGAGTAAACACAGTGTGCTTCCACCCAGCCTCATGCAGGATCTGGAGTTTTTATTATTGACAGTAGAGCTTTTCAAGTTTCACATAAAGGGTGTATAAGTAGGAAAGATAATATTATTACTCAGTGATAAAATTATTACTTAATAATGGTTGACTAGAATTGCACTCCTCTGAGTTCCTTATTTTGCTGTGCCAGAAAATGCCAGAATCAAAATAAGCCACATACAGAAGAATTAAACCGAGAATCAGCATTTCCCTCCACAGCGAGTTGGAAATTACATCTTCCTTCTCTATTCTATGCAGTGAAATCTTTTTTCCTTCTTTTCTTGAATTATAATTCTGCTGTAGTTGAAAAGATAATCCTGCCAGTGTATTAAATACCTGGCAAAAAAGGTGTTTTAGAACATTTTTAGGTAAATGTAGGTCAACACAAAAGAATCATACAGTTGGAAATATTTTCCAGTGTTTATGTTCAGATGTTCAGACCTGTCTGGCTCCTCTCTATTTGCATGTGTTGGGGTTATAGGCAGTCCGGCTACATTCCACATTGATTTATATAAATATATTGCAGATTATTAACCTCCAGCCAAATACCAGCAAACTGCGCTTTTCAGGAAGGTTTGGGACTTTTCACAAAACTGATTTACTGTGTACAGGACATCTATCTTCTATGTACACCCCATTAAGGGAATAGTAAAGAGAACAGTATTTGTCTTTATGAGAAATGTGCCGACACATTTGCTGTTACAGTTGCTGTGTTACCATAATAATTAATATTTGTTCATATGATGATTACAGATAAAGTACAGGTTTGTCTTCCAGTCAAAGTTGGTACCCTGGAGGTACGGTGGCAGTCTCTCCTTATTTTGTAACTCTGGTTCCCACCGAAAAACCTCTTCAAGCTAAAAGGAACATAGTTTCATCCATTTGCAAAACTTGGTAGCTAATTAACAATTTTTAAGTGTCTGACCATGGATTATTTGGAAATGCTGTTAAAGTGGAACTGTGGCTTTAGCATGTTAAAACTGTCATCTCAAGTGAACATACTGCTCTCGTAAACCTGGATTACAATCTTCACAGATAGTTGTGCCAGTTTTTCCCTTCTCTTGTAAAATGTTTTGAGATTTAAGGTAAGAAGTAAAAACTCACTATGAAGTGTTTTCCTTGTCCGTTCGTTGAAAAGCAGCTATCCTCAAGGCTCTGCACATGATCTGTTGTCTACAGATCCTGCATGTAAACAGATCCTGTTTACAACAAAGTCTAGTCCTTCAACAAAGACCAAAAATACTACTTGATCAGAAATCCTGCAGTTCGCACAAAATAAAGAAGCAGTTATTCTAAGTAAGAGGTCGGCAAATGCATGTAGTAAGACATCATAACTGCTATGATGTTGGCCAAAATGAGCAGTCGTATCAACGCTACTTTGGTTTGTTATCGATGGTAAATTCTTCAGTTTAACTATATAGACTTTTTTCTTGATGACTGTATTCATATGTTTTTCAAATCAACTGTCATGTAATTAAAGTAGCAATTGATTTTCTGCCTTGCTTCAGAGAGAAGGGAAATCTGGTCTGTACAATTTAAAACTGAATGAATAAACACATGAGCAAAGTATGTGAGGGGGGAACAGTACCTTCCATCTGTGAGGTGATTTCCTACTGTGATTTCAAGAAGTGGGACTTGAGGAAGGATGGTGAAAATCACTGGTATGAGTACAGGTGTCAAGCGCAGCAGGATGGGCGGACATTGGTGAAAGAAAACAGTGATTAAAGCTGGGACGGCAGATGAGGTGGAGAAGATGAGAGAAATCCTAATTAAATAGAGAAAGCAATAGAAAATAGAGTAATCAGACAGGAATGTGACATTATGAACAGCTTTGCAAATTAGTTTGATGTTGTGCAACAAGGTAAAATGATAGCGAAATTCTAGCAAGAGAGTGACAGAAAGTGGTGAGAGAGGCAGTCTTTCTCAGCAGTGGCATCTTGTGCGCAGAGCTTTTTTCCAGACTGCATCCTGACTGAAGGTATTCCTTGCATCCAGGAACTTGCATGAGTAATCAGCAAAATAGTTCTGTTCCTGCCAAAGGAGATATAATTATAAAGTGCTGTAATGGTGAGCATGGGAGTTATGTGGGAAGAAGGTGCATGCAAACACCATGGTTCTCAAACATGTTTCTCACAATTCTTTTTTAAAGTGTCTCTAAGTGCTGCAGTATAGAACATGGATAAATACAATGTAATTTTGTATATTAACTGTAGTTGCTCTAGCCAAAGAATATTTTTCAGGTAATTAATTGACTTTGAACAGCTGATGAATTTTTAATCTTTAATTATATTTCAGAATCCATGCATGAAAGAGAGATATTATTGGTGTATCGATAGTTACCAGATGATCAAGAGCTCAAAGCTTGCTCTATCTTTGGAAAGCTCTTTTTGCCATTCTGTACTGCCCATGGCAAGGCTGTCCTGGCCACAGCAGGGGGTTGGAACTAGATGATCTTAAGGTCCTTTCAAACCCAAACCATTCTATGATTCTATGATTTTATATACTGTAAGAAATTTAAATAGCCATGTATGAGCTGCAAGGTACGGATGTCTACACTGATTCCTGTATACTTACCTCTTCTTTTCCTTTTCTCAGATTGTTTGATGTGTGCACCGTGTCACGAACAGACAGAGAGACCAAACTAACATTAGTGTTTGAACACGTGGATCAAGACTTGACTACTTACTTGGATAAAGTTCCAGAGCCTGGAGTGCCTACTGAAACTATAAAGGTATTTAAGAAGAAAGATGTTGTATATTACTTCAGAAAATATTAGATAGGCAAGTAGATGAATCACAAAGGCAAACTGTGTTTTAATTCTGTAGGATTTTGTTATATCAAAATTGAGTAATGCCCAGCTTGGGATGTGAGTTGCAGTGTGAAGATCTGTATCCACTAAGACGTAATCTCCTTCTGGAAATGTTGCACTTGTGTTTTGTGAGGTTTTTTTTTCTCTTTTAGATTTATAAATCTCATTAATCTACTGTTTTACCAAATACAGCATTCCAGATCATTAAGAATGACCTTTAATTGCAGCTGTAGACAGATGGTTTCATTATTGCTTAGTCCAAGACTACTTGAGCCTTCCCTAGAAGGTGACTGATAAAGTGCGGAATGTTATTAGAATGGATAAAATAAATCCTGTGCTCCTATCACCTACCTTCCTTCTGTCTTTTCGCCAAGAGATTCCTTTAATTTCATGTCCCTCTTGCCAGAAAGGTTTCTATATGTTCCAAGAGCAGGAAATTATCACCTGTAAATGGACCTGTGGTGAGCTCTGCAGAGCATGGGCTTAAGGAAGGGGATACCCATGACCTTTGTTGTAGAAGCTGGGGAGGCACTCAGTAACTGGAAGTTACTGAGTTTTCCCATCATGTTGCTTCATATTCTGCATCTGTAAGGGAGGACTTCTTCCCGGGATAGGATGTGCTTGCATTATTTGTACTAAAATATGTATACCAACCCCTCTTCTCTCCTGGGAATTTCCAGCAAAGTGCTATGTTGAGGATCATAGCTTGAAATATTTGACAAAATGTTTGTGCCTGGGAAGAGAAAGAGGGATTGATGTGCCTACATTGGGACTGTCTGCTTAACATTTCTTTTGATTTTCCTTTTTTCATGAGGAGAAATAATTTATGCTGTCAGATAATCTTGCATTTGTGAAAGTACTTTCTGGGAATATGTTGTGTCCTCTTAGTCTGGCAAAAGTCCTGAGGGAGGAAAAGAAAACATGAAACCTATCTGAAATTTAGTTGGGTTAGTGTTTTATTACT
The DNA here is from genome assembly GCA_025447955.1 of Psilopsiagon aurifrons. NCBI lineage: Eukaryota > Metazoa > Chordata > Aves > Psittaciformes > Psittacidae > Psilopsiagon > Psilopsiagon aurifrons. The sequence continues at coordinate 23,158 of JAOEHY010015632.1, read as the reverse complement.
TTTTTGTTAACAGCTCCAAACCTAGATGTTGTTTGACCTTTCAGTATAAAATGAGACATAAAACTGATGAAGATTATTTCATTTGTATCAAAATCACAGATGTGCAATATCAGCCAGTTCCAACAACCATGGTTTTTAGAGCAACCTTAATGGGTAAAATAAAAAAGGTGGATACAGCTGTGATTCAGTCCCAGAAGATTGGAACACACCTCTTGCATTTGAAGGACTCTTTTATGATAACGTTTTTAGGGTTTTACTTCCTTCTAGGCCTTTAAAGCTGCCTTAGGGAACTGTATCTCAGTGTAACTGGCATTGTGAAAATAACATACAAGGTGACTGGCATGCTATCTAAATATATACATTGAAATGGGTGGGAACTGAATGACCAGGCCTCTGAAATGTCAATTTTAAGTATCATTCAAGCTATGTTTCATTTAAATGGAATAAAAGAGGTGATGATTGGACTAAAACTTCTGTGATTTTCCAGTAGCCTGTTCTAAATTTGCACTGGTAGACTGTAAAACATAATTGTGAACATACATTTCATGGAGGTAAAACACTGGTGAAGGAAATGGTTTGATTTACTTTTGGAAAGCACTGTTCTGCATGCACAGTTTGCTAGTTCAACCCAGTTGATGTATCTGATAATTTGGCACAATGAAAGAGAAAAGTTTAGTCACACAGAAACAAGGAGGAGCAATCCTGGTGTTTTATATACAGTACCAGCTCCGCTGCAGCCAGTGAAATGAGTGAGTGTAAAATTCAGCTTGTGGTACTTACCGCTCCTTTTAAATGTCTGAGGAAAACCATGAAATTGCCATTTATTTGATTGTTGCTGTTGATTTCAACATTTGCACAGTAGCTGATACGTGTTTCTTGAATTCTGTTTGGCACAGGGGAAAAAAAGAGAGATTTGATTAACCTAAGTTGCACCATGTTGCTTCACTGTTTATGTGAAAATACACAGTTTATGGAGGTACTTTTGCTGATAGTCAGGGCTGATCACATGAGGAAGGGTTTCAAGGCTTATTCCTAATACATTTCAATTCCTTTCTAATGATATAGTCTTTATGGATATTCCTGATAGAAACTGAAGCAAAGTATAGTTCTCCTGGCCTCAGGGAAATATTGCCATTTTGCGGCAGCTGAGCATTTAACCCAGAGCACATACATCGTTAAATGACTAATCTGACTTTTTATAGTTTGGCTTTTGAGGTTAATATGGATTTGTACTTCATTTATTTTCCAGAATTACAGACAATTTGTGTAGAGTATTTCCCCTCACCACTAGCACAGTACAAAACAACTGCCGGTATTGTAAGACCATCTGTTAAAGTTCTGCATGTGTCAGCAACAAAGAGGTGCCAAATGAGCCGAATAAGCTCTGGATAGCTTGAAGGATCTAATATACCTCTTTGGCACCATGGTGTAAACTCAACAGTTGTTAGTAGAACTTGAATGACATAAAATCACTATGAGAGAGGTATCAGCCCCAAAAGATCTTTTCTGTGAGAATTAACTACCATCACTGCATAGCATCTGGGGGAGGGAGACATAGCTTTTGCTGGTTTGAGGCATGCGGGGATTTTAATTACCAACTGTCAAAGAATATAGGTGAGATCGGTACCATTTTAAGGATTTTCTTTATGTTTAGCAGATAGTAGTCAGACTTTAGCTGTTCAGAGAAACTAAGCATATCCATCATTTGAACATAACTAAAGCTTTTGTCTTAATGCTGCTCAGCAATGCCTTTCTAACGTCTGAAATCCTGCAGTGGGAGTCACTATACAGGCTATTTTAGGAACATATCCACAGGTGCCCATGAAGTGATAGAATATTGGCAGTTGCCCTTTGAGGCATTGCCTGCTAGTGGAAATATTTACCTAGTATGTAGAGCAGACATGCTCACTTCCTCTCCCTGTTGCAGGTCACCGTAATCCATTTCTTTGGTTATAAAGCTGGCTACTGAGTTCCAAATTACTCTGGACTGAGGTATTTTAAATCTTTCTTTACTGAAGCACTTCCACTATTTTTTCATGGAGTATATTAGAAGGATGAGGAACAGGACTCCAAATACTCATGGACATTGCATTCACCTTTGAAAGAGAACTGTGGTCAAGTCCTTCATCTAATTAATATGAATTTATGACTACTGGGTTATAGTCTTGCTCACCCTTGCTGGCTTGCTCTGTCAGACCTTGTTAATATATGTGCCATATGGCATGAATCGTAATCGGCAATGACAACATCTTCCTTCTTCCCAGCCATCGTATCCTCCCTTCTTCCTGGGACACTCTTTAGGGCATTTTATGTGGAAATGGAAGGTATGAGTTCAGTTTCCTCAGGACACAGCTGTTAGTCATGCGCAGGTCTTTGGTAATGTTAATGGCATTAGCAGTTGAGCGTCCAAGAGACTTGGCTCATTAGGAACTTTTGTTAGTTGACATAAGGGTAGTGGAAATGGGAATGACACCACTGCCACAGAGAGTCTTAAAAATATTGTTAACAGGCCACTAAAGCATTCTGATGTGTTGGTCTTTGGGACTGATGCATGCTTAAGCTGGGGGTGGTCACATTTTGAGGTGATGTTTGTGAGGCTGGAATGGGTTTTTTGATCCTGAAGAATTTGGATATGTTTGTTATAATGCTAATTACGTTTTTAATATGGAAATCATGTGCATGCAAACAAGTTGATTTTTATTGATTTAAGCTATTTCAAGGTATATAACAATACTTAGCTTTAAATTGATATATGCATATGATGGCTTGGTATATAGAGCTATAAATTAAGTGGTTTAGGATGGCTCTTTGGAGTTCCCTCCAGTCATCTTGTTTTGTTGGCCAAGGAGTCTGGAAGAGTAAGAGGGGATACCAAACTGTTACCCTGATTCTTTCATTTTAGTGATGAAGCAAGTTATCTTTACAAGATAATGCCATTATAAGTAAAATTGTGGCTTCTTGCAGTAGATTTCTCACAGGTGGTCAAAATTTAAGCTACCCAAGCTGCACATGCTAACTGGGCTGAGGCTGTTTCTATGTGACAGCCAGCAGAGGAAGGAGCAGAACAAGCATCTCTAATAACAGTAGGTGCATACTTTATCTGTCGTGGGATGTTATAAGAGCTGGGAATGTCCTTCTACCCAGGTCTGTGATCTGTGAATCTTCATGGTATTCCCCTGCAGCCTGGAACAGGGCAGACAAATCAAAGGTGTATCTTTTTATCTGGTGTTTTCTGATTCCTTACCCAAGTGAACTGCTTCTATGGATATTTTTCTGTTTCTCCTATGGATAGGAAGCCTGGGTCTCCATCTGATTCAGGAATCCAGGTTTTGCTATTTAGATGCCTAAAACTGAGAAAATACAGCAGTGAACCTAATTTCCTTTTGTGGATTTATCTGATTGTAACCCACATATTGGATTTTAAAATATTACCCCCAGTCCTAGAATAAATGTAGCTGTTGCATCCCTGTGCATTTCCTGTAACTTACATTACCTGCTATCAAACCAGGCACACCAGTCATATCTTTGCGAGACTCTTAGAAAATTAATATGAAGATGTTGCTTCTCAGAAGGCAAACCAGTGTTGGGTGTTGTGAGGTGAGTCATCAGCCATCTGCTACGGTTGTACCTACCCGCTCAATCACGTATGAGATGTGGAGCAGATGTCACACAATCATGCAATTCTGAAAACAACACATGATATTCCAGGAAAACAGATTCACCAGTACTGTGAGTCTTCAGAGTGTGGCCATATTTAACAACATCAAAGTTAGAAGTAACTAAAAAAAGAGCCAGCTCAAATTAATAAGAAAGATACTAAGAATAAGAGCTGTTACTGATGTTTTCCTGCCAGTACTTCTGTGCTAAAGAGAGAAGCAAAACTTAGTGACGAATTTAGAGTCCAAAAATAATGAATCAGACCCAAAACTGATACTAAGAGGTGTAAATCCATTAGCTTCAATGAAATGATGCTCATTTACAGCTGCTGAGGATCTCATTCTTTGAATATTTTGCAACAAATTTTGTGTGGAATCTGTATTATGAATGGAAGAGTTACCACTAAAAAGAAATGAAAAACAAAAGGACTGAACTGATACATTATTGTGAGATAAATCTTTTATTTTTTTCTCTGTTACGGTACTGCTGGGGTTTGGGTTGCTTCATGGAAGGATTGCAGGAGAGACAGCAGGTCCCCTGCATAAGTGACAACTCTGAAGGAACTAAACCTTAAAAAGAGGATATTTTCCAAAGGGTAGTGGTTCCCTCTGTTGTGGGTGTTGTCATTTGTTTCCCATACAGTGTACAGCCTCTGATTTTAATTATGGTGGCATTAAATATCTTCAAATTCCTGCCATTTGCAAATTCAAATTGGTGATAACGTAGGGGTCGGTTTTTGCAGTGCTGTAGCCCAGGACTGCCTAGACCTCCATTGCTTGCAAACTGAGAGCTCATCAGAATGTGAGGCACTCCAATAATTTTCAATCACTCTGTCCTGTCCAGAGTGATTTAAAATCATTGGAGTGCTTCACATTTTTCAGTTGTTCCAGTTTAGAAGGCAGTCAAGCAACATTGTGGCGTAATTCATGAAAGCAACCTGCCTGAAATAATCATTTTAGCCTTTCAAAACAATGACACTGAATTAGAAATGTCACTGTGAAAAGATGTCAATCAAGGACTCTAAATAGACATCTCAACCTACTTCTCTTTTAATGGCCCAAACTCTCAAGGCAGCCGTTCAGTCTAGTAAGGCTCTAAGGGACACATCTTTTCTGAAGTCAGAAGGAAGCTATTGTTTTCAATAGATGGAGGGCCAGAAATCATCTTTATTCTGAAAGTCAAAGGGAATTAAGAAACTGAAAAGATTCTGAATTGTGGGCAGGGATGGAGATTGAGCATTTGGTAGAGCAGAATTTAGGATCAAATCATTGCAAAATGCAGTATTACAAACACTGGAAGTGAAATGTTGCTATCAGCTCATTTAATTTCTGCTAGTTCTGCAGAGCTGGACATTAATGTGATGGAAAAAAGAAGGCTTATGGATTTTACTGCTCCAGATTTTCTGGAGATGCTCTCGGGTTATTTGTGGCACTGCAGTTTTGCTGTTGGAATATCAGTGTGGTAGCCATTGCTATGTAAAAGGCATTGATGCTGCTGAAGAAAGAAAGAGAGCATGAGGTAGGGGTAATGCTCATGAGGGTGTAAAAGTGGGCTACATGGCAGGCAGCATGTCAGAGACAGTGCTGTACCACAGTGAGCTTTTGGCCACTCCTTGGAAGGGGGAGTATTTTCAAGATGCTTTCCTTAGTCTCAGTGGTGGTGTATAGTCACAACTTGCTCTGCAAGTAAACCCTACCTCAGTGATCAGCAGGAGCATTACTCTTGTTTTCAGAGTCTTTCTTTTCATCAAAGATGAGATGCTGCAGTTAAAGCAATTAAGAGAATGCTGTTGCAGCTTAGGGTGTACATAAAGCAGTGGCAGAACAGTAGACTGAAATGTTTGGATTTACCCATGTTCTGAATTTTTCTAACAAGCCATATGTTATTTTTGACAAGTAATCTGAAGGTCAGATTGCAGCGTATGTGAGATAAAGAGGCAACGTTCAAAGAGCCATTCTTCATCGACATAAGTTGTGGGCAGATAGAAATCACTTTCTTAACAGTTTCTGCGCTGGAAGGAAGTAAGGCCCCTATGCTTCTGCATATCCACAGAGCTATGCTTCACCCTTTTTCAGAATTTTATACTTAATGTGGAAGGGGAGACTGAATGACACAAACTGTGGCAAGATACATACTTGGGAAACCCGGCCAATGTATTTTTTCTTGTTGGACTCTAGATTCTGAGGGTTGAACTCAGCTGATCCGGGACAAGAAGCATTGCAGCAGGATAGCCAACTCAATTTCCCACCTCAGCCAACTCAGCCAAGTTACTGCAGCTCAGATTCTCTATACTAGAATATTCACACAGTGTCATATTTATTCACTGCAAATACACAGCTGTAGTGTAAAATAATTCAAAAGTTGGCCACAGACAACTCAGCTGATAGAAGGTAATATAGTAAACAAATTATTCTTTATAAAACTGTTTTCTCTATTCCACACCAAGAGAAATTTAATACTCTTGCACTAGCTACATGCACTGCTTATATGCCAGTGAATAGGCAGGTTATTGCATCCCACAGTAAAAACTGATTTGAAGCATGTTACTTTATTGGCACACTGATTTAATCAAGATATGTTGAGTGTGTTTCCTTCACTCTGTAACAGATGTATTTAGCTTATGCCAGAGAACAACGTCCCATGCAAATGGATGGGGTGGATTTTTTTTGTATTACATGTTCACATATCTACAGCTTAAAATTAGCTTTAAGAATGTAAAAATTATATATATATATATAGGCACATAAAGACACATACATGTATACATACAATTATTGTAAAAGTCCTCTGGCATATTTGCAGAAAGAATGTTGCTATTTGTGCAAGTGGGAGAAAGGGAATGGGAAACTTGATGATCATCACTCTACTGTCTATGAAGTTTATGACCTCAAAATAGATGTGAGCCAAAAGAGGCCAAAATTGGCAACTCAGATACTTAGAGAAGAAACAGCAGTTCAAGAGCACAGAAGAGATAGCACTAATTCTCCTCCTATGTCTAGGGAGTGCTTTGGTGTAGATTATTTTATAGGTGTACATATGAAGGCATACTGCAATATGCATACATGTGTATATATATGCACACATGTGTTTCTACTGATTACTAGAGTCCATCCCATAGGCTTATGTTTCAGCTCATCATCAGATACATCCAAGCTGGAATGAGGGCTGTTGCAGTCACAGGGAAGGAATAAAATGGGACCCAGCTGAGGCTGCAGCTCTCATTCCTACCTAGTGTGTCAGATCAGAGTCACCTGGGGACCCTCCATCCCACCTGCCCTTGCGGATGCCAGAACAGATATGGTTCCTTCCAGCTTCCTGTCCTCTGGCCGTCAGGTTCAAAAGGGCAAAGAAGCACCAGCCAGTGGCTTCAGCCAGCTACCCTCAGCTGCTGGAGCAACCAAAGCCAAAACCTCTGACACTGTGAGATCTTTCAGTGATTTTAACTCTGTGTTCTCTGCCTGTGCTAATCCCATTTTTTTCCCAGCCCTTTCCTCCCTCCTTCCCTTCCATCTTCATTTTTTCACCTCACTTCCACTCTGTATTCACAATGTATAGCAATCTTTTGTTCTTTCCCTCACTCCAGAATTTTTCTGTCCTCACTTCTATTCCCATTTTGCTTATTCCCTCCTAACTGACTCTACACCCATAAAAAAGTAACATCATGGAACTGTCACACCATTTCTCCACCTGGGGTCTGTCTTGTCCATTTTATTTGTAAGCTTTTAATGGAAGAGGCTGCATGAAAACCCTTGACTGTATAAGGGCGCACCATAATAGGCCCTCCTCTTTGGCTGGGCTTTACACAATACCTTGTTAAACATGAGTCATGATAATCAGATCCTACAATAGCATTATTTGGCTAAAATCGTGCTTCTCCTGTTCTCTGCTGTTTCCCCACCACAGCCACTTCACAGGTTTACACAACTGCTTCCTTTATGTATCAGTGCTCTGTAATCAGCAGATGGTTCATGTTGCAGGTTCCTCAGGTTTCAAAGTGAGATAAAGTGAGCTTTCTTCCATTTTGAGAGTATCCTTCTTTTTAAGAAGTCCAAAGAAAGACATACCTTGCTAGTAAGTTTGCAAGCAGCTGCCAGAAGACAGAAAATTTAGAATGGAAACACGAGAGAAATAACAGAAACACAGGTTGTTGCTCGCTCTTGGTGCAACAGCAGGGGAAAATATTTGGAAATGAAAATGATTAGTTTATTTGTAGTTCTAATAAAACAGGCATGATCTTGTAATATTTGCCCATGTCGGTACCTCAGAGCGCAACTGTGGGTCAGATTCTTCTGTCGTGTAATTGTGGGCTTCTTTTTGGGCTCCTCCAGGGGTGCATGTGGTGCAATGCTATTAGCATCAGTTTACAAGCAGGCTTTCGTTTGTTTTCCTCCAGAGTTTGCAATTAAGAGCAAATTACAATGGCTTTAGCTCCTAGGTCAAAATCATCCTTAATTTTTTGGTTGGAAGCCTTGTCCAAAGACTCATAAACATCAGTATTTTAGGTTCTTCTTACTTCTCTGTTATCATTACAGCTATACAATGCTACCACTGTCAGTATACATAAAACATTTAAACTCATACTGGAATGTATACCTGAACCTTATGTTTCAATTGTAGACCTTAAGGGAGAAACCCTAAAGGGAGCAGAGGCTCTGCTCCAGCAAAGCACTTAAGTTTCTGCTTAATTTTATGTAAACAGATTGCTCCGGCTTTAGGAGTGGGGTTGAAAGACTGTGAATTAGAGGAGGTAACAGAGGAGAATCAGCTGTTATCCTATACCATGACCTGATATATTCCAGGGTTAAAGAAGAATTGAGACCATTGTTTCTGTAGTCTCAGATTAGTCATAAACATGCATTTTGCTTGTGTTTAAATGCTTCGTCAGAGTGAGGAAGTAGTCTTCCCTCAAGACTTACGTGTAAGCAGTGTCTGCGCCTTTGGAGCCCAAATCCTGACTATTCATACAAGTGTGTCATAGTTGGTCATCACAGTAAGCTGTCTCAGTCCTGGAAAAGGGCTCCAGAGGATCGCAGGTTTGATGGACTGGTTTGTTTAATACTGTAACTATTCTGGCCACAGGATTGTCCCATTTGCCTTCTTTGAAAATCGTGGCTCTTGAGAATACCCGCTTAAAAGAAGCAGCTGTTTTTTACCATCATGGCCAATTCATTAGAAGCCAGCACATTATAACATTATGTCACATTATATCTGTATTGATATTGAACAGTGTCTTATATCATAAAGGGTGCATTGAAATTAGTGGCTTATTTTTTGCAAACAAAGTTACTGCTCAGCAATTTTCAGTGTTGCTAAGTATGTGACTTTACAAACAGCACCATAAAAATTCTAAGTATTTCTAAAATGTCCCACTTCTTTGGTCTGTGCAATGGGAAGCATTGCACTGTAACTTTAAAATGCCAAAAATAATCAAGAAGACATGTTAGCCATCTCTTAAGAGCATTTCATTTCCAAGCCAATAAATTCAGCTGCTGAATGTTTGTCCTTTGTTTTAGGATATGACAGTTCTGTTGCATAACTACAATTAAGGACTCTCAGAAGGCTCCAAAATGTTACAATATTCTGTGTGTGCAAACACAGAGTCATTTTTCGGTTAGTTTTACAGCAGGGAAGGGGCACTGGAATGGCAGAGTGTTGCCTTTTTTTAACATCTAGTTTATGATTCATTCTAAAATATTCTTTCATTTGGAATTAGCTGCAGATATTCCTGTTCTGACAAGCAGGGTAAATATTTTAGCAAGGACTTTGTAGAGAGAAGTTTTGACAGTAACATACTCCTCCCTTAGTGTTACAAAGGAAATGCTTGCTATCCAAACCCAGAGTCGGCATTTTAATGGAAATGGTTCCAAGAGAATACGTAGGATGTTACAAATGTAAAATGCATTTAATGAAAGAGTATACAGATGTCTTTCATGTATTTTAAATAAAAATGTCTAATTTGAGACTTGAGAAAGTCAACAGCAATCTCTGAGCCATATGCTTGTTATTACAATAGTATGTTGTGTATAACTGTCATTCGGTGAGAAGCAACACAGACCAAAAAGGAAAAGACATATAAAAACATGAAGTTAAAGGAGGATAAACCATCTTAGAAAGCATTTTTTATTAGGGTTTTGCCTTGATTAGGATATATCCCTTTCTTGCTTTTTGTTTGCTCATGTAATTCCTGCTGATGTCTATAGGGCTTATTGAGGACATAGGAAAAGGGGAATAGAGGCCAAGCTGCGTGGGCTATAGTGAACCAAAACTGCAAGGAGATGCATACTTGACAGGGAGTTTAAAATAAAAATAAACCACAGTTTCTTTGCTTGGTTTGTGGAGCAGAAAGTCGCAAAACAAGCAGAAAACTTTTGGTTCTTCATGAAATGGTTAGTTTAGCTTCCTTACCTCAACTGCTCTGAGTGTTTCAGATTTTAACCTTCATTTCAGTGCAGAGAATTTAGACCGATTTCAACTGAGGTTTATGTCTGTGAAACTGGGGCTTAGGAAAATATTTCAGAAGTAGCTTCAGTCTTACGTTTGCGTTTTGTTCTTTTGAAAATGTGGTGGAGGTAACCTTGATTTGCTAATTAGTGGAGTCATGCTTTATTGTGACAGAAAACTAAGAACAGTCCTTCAGTGAAAATAACAAAGACCTACCCCATGGTGATTGATGAGAATGTTGTACAAGTGAAATGAGCTGGAAAGTCATCATCTTGTCTTTTCCTTTGCCACAGGAGAAGCATAACAGAGAGATTTCTTTTCTTCTGGTCCTGATAAGGAATCTAACGAAGCATAAGGAGAGGTTACACAGCATGGAAATGTGTTACACCCAGCTGCTCACTGGTTTGCAAAGCTGCAGTAAATAATACAGTTGCTATTTAATAAACAAAAGAAAACAGAAGTCCTTTGATAGTGATCCGTAGCCTCTCTCACTTGCCCTTCTGAAGATGCAGTTTGTTTATGCTTAATTGACTGTCATTTTGGAATAATATAGAATTTGATACTGTATTGCATAATTTGTAAATATTTTTGTTGTTGATAGGTAAAACAAAAGACTTAACCTTCTTAGGGCCTGATTCAGCAAAGCACAAACATACGTGCTCCAGTTTAGGTTGTAGGTACTTTCATCCTCATAGGTTTTCTATGAATGGTTACAGAGAAGATACACAAGAAGACATGTCGCTTTCTTTTCCGGATTGGCTTACATAATAAACAGCGTACTTCTTTAATTGTCACAGGTTACCCTTCTGAGGAGCAATGATGCATTTGTCACAAGCTCCATTTGTCACGTGCGTCATTTGTGACACTTTACTTTCAAAGGATACTGGAGGCAATCTTCTCCCCTCTTAAGAAGACTGTTGACTCTCATGTTACACCTTTCCCTCCATCCCCAAGCCTCACCCTCATCCCCAAAGCAGAGCTGATTCTTGTCTATTGTCCTAATACTGAGAAATAAGTAGGCTCATTGCTCATTGTGTTGAAGATGCCTGCTTTTTTAAGAACCAGTCGAGTGTTCAAATGAAAACAACGCAAGGTTTACGCTAATTTACACTAATGTAAATCAGTGTCATTTTGATCAGAACTGGAGGGGCTATGGCCCATGGAACTTCAGAGAGACTTGGCAGATGTGTGGGACCATTCCCACCACTGCAGGCCCAACAGACATCTTGGGCATATCACTACTTGTTAAGGTTTGTTATGTCAGAAATCGGAGATGAGCTGCTAATGCTAATAGCTGGTATCTTCTGCTGACCTACCTTGCTCGGTTAATCACCTGGCCTGTGGGTGGCAGCAACCCAAAGAGGTGGAGTAGGACCACAAGGCCTGAGAGTGAGTTCACTGGGAGAGGAGATGGCTGAGTGGGATCAGGTGCAGTGAAGGAGAGAAGGGTCGGAACTGGGGCTGGAGCAGAAAAGGGAAACAGGGTGCATGAGGGGAGGAAAGAAAGAAGGAAAAGGTAGGGAATTCTGCTTTTTAAAGTAAACCCTACTTTTAAAAGAAAAGAAAGTTGATTGACCGTGTGAGTGGAAGGGAATGAGACAGTACCTAGTATGGTACTGTCAGCAAATTTCTCATTCTTCTCGTGAAAACAAAAGGTCTTGTGCAGTTGCTTGACTTCTCTTGCAAGACCTCTTCACTATGGCTTGGCTGTAGGATAAAGTGCCTGTTTCCCTTGTAATGCTCTTGGTTCAAGAGCTATGAATTTTTTTAATTCAGCATAATAGAATTGCAGATGAATTGCTACAGTGATTATGTAGAACAACTCAATCTGCTGAGTGCTTCCAAAAAACAATTGTCTTGTTCCCTACTTTTGATTAGGTATACTAAGGCAACAGCAAGATTCTCATCCCTATTTTGACAATTCATATAATGCTGTAACAGCATTGCAAAGCTGTATGTACAAGTCTTGGATTGGGGCTCCTGCCAAGCTGGTTCCAGTAGGCCACTGTACCCTTTTGGCTCTTGAAGCCCATTTCCACCCATAACTTACATCCAAGAAATCTTTCTTCTTGTGTTTATCCTTGACTTTCTTCAGGGTTGTCATGCCTTTATACCGAAAGCAAATTCTAGATCTTTGGAGTACTTAACAAACATTAACCAGTTAATCTTTGCAACACTCATGAAGTAGTTAACCATTATCCCTGAATTTATAATATGGAGCAAGAGAGGCAGCAAAGTTAAATGAACTCCTGTAACTAGAGCTCAGGTAGTAATTCAGCCTGATGTTGAGCCATTGTACGGCACTGACGAGCATCACAATGCTTCTGCCATGCAAGTACATTACAACCAAAAATATCATTGAAGATTGGCTTCTAAAGAGTGCAAAACTGAGCTTTATTTATTATGTATTCTGTGGAGGGATTTGGAAGAGATTGTGTTCTTGCTTCCCTTCACATCTTTAATAAAAACTGTTAACTGTTTATTAAAGGAGCATCTAACTCTAGAGAATAGCTGTATTTCAATGTCTGGTGTCATGCTGACAGTTCTGTCTCAGAGAAGGTTGGCTGCGTCTTTCTGAAGGTCCTGCTGGACCTGATGAGTGTGGGAGGAGAGCAGAGATATTTGAAAGCAGTGGGACCAACTCAGATCCTTGAAAATTGATGGGTAGAGTCCCAGTGACTTCACTGGGCTTTAGTTGGGCCTAATATAAGGCCATCTTCTTCCTTGGCATTCAAGTGCTGTTCGTAGAGTATGCTGAATTCCTAGACATTTTTGTGATGAAAACAATCAAAATTAATGAGGCCTAAAGTCCAAACTCTACAGTAACCCCAGTTTCTAATTCACAAAGTGACTGCTGTCTTGCCAGCCTCTTTTACAGTGCCTTGAGCTCATATGTGTCTGTATATGTCCTGATATGTGTCTATCAGGAAATAGAGCATGCTGGTGATAAGTTTAAACAGGTTTTTTCTATTAAAAATTGCTGGACAGAGTTTATAACTCCAAGGGAGCCATGAAAATTCGGTGCCTAAGCCCTATTGATTTTAAATGATGTTTGGGTTTCTAATCGGTAGGATCCGTTTGACTGCTTTTTTTCATGGTTCAAAAAAAGCATGACTTATTTTCTTGTTGCCATGTAGGTGTTTCATAAAGAGCCTATGAATTTTAGTGAATGCTGTTTAAAAAAGCTTGGCTGAAATGATCAAAGCTGTCTTGGGTGTAGGAGATCTGGTCATCCAAATCCCCTGGTGTGCTTCTAAAGTCTCATCCTTTGTTGTTATATATCAGCGTATAAACAAATCTCATCTTTCTTGACAGCGCACTGCAGACAAATCCAGTGGGAATTTCTGCAGAAATGTCAATAATGTTGCCAGGGTGTTGATAGACCATTACGAAGAGTAGTCTGTCATAAATCTCTATGTATTTACATAATTTGAATGCTCCTCTGGACCACAGTCCATGTGGTCTAAGCTGTTTGCACATGATATTGAGCATGTTGAGATGTTAGTCTTTGTGCTGAGATTAGCCCTTCTTTTGCTCAGGTGATGGTGTAGGACAGTCATCTTCCAGGACCTTCCATGCTATCTGCACTGTTAGCTGAAGGTAGCAGTCCCCAGATGATAGATTCACAGATTTCCTCTTGTAGGAGACTTTACCTCTTAAGTCCAAAGCTGTTTGTAAAGCATTTTTCTTGATGTATGTGCACAGCATTGTTTCAGCTTTCTAATCACTGACCAGCTGGCTTGTTAGTGAATAGAGCTGTGGGCCCCTTGCCACATTTCATGTGAGGTCTTGGCTGGGTGGCCAAGCAGGCAGCCTGCAGCCAGTGTCAAAGCAATTCAAGAGGTATTGGCACAGCCGTGTCCCCATTAATTTCTGCTTGTCACATGCTGTCATGCAAGTTACACCAGAGAGGAAATGACCGTTGGAAAAAAAAAAGTATGCTTGTGGCACTTGGTCCCCTCCAGTCGTTATCCTCGAGGTTAAACAAGTGGATACAATTAGCCGCTATCCACAGACAGCTGCAGCAAAGGAGAAGCTGAGATCTGGGCCTCACAGCAACGTGTCTTTCCTGTTAGTGAGGAGTGCTGGCTGTCAACATATGCCATATTTTTAACCCTTAATAGAGTTCAAGTAAATTAAGGAGTTATTATGACCAACAGCATCATGAAGGTGCTAGTAAACAGCTGTAGTGCAGATTGAGCAGCGTTCTCCTCCAGGGAAAGGGTTTTGTTTCTTGGTACCATTCCTTATAAGGACCAGTGTCACAGAATTGATCCGTCAGTGGCTGATAATGTACTGTAGTTTGTAGATTCTGGCAAGGAGTGTGACAGTGATTCTGTGAACTCCTCCCAGAAGCAAACTAAAGTAGTTGAAAGGAGTCTCATCCAGCTTTGTGGATTTTCTGGGTGGACTCATTTCTCTGATTACATCAGGAGAGCTTCCACAAGGATTGAAACAACTGGTGATATGCTTAGGACATCCCAAAATACAGCTTGGGAATGCAGAAGCAAAGCCTGTAAAGAGGAAATGGCAATGATGTCTGACAGTGAGAGAAGGAAGTATATACTATTAAAAGCAATCAAAAATCTATGCTCTACTGAGAGGTGATAGAGGTAGCGGAGTGTACAGAGTGCTCCGGAATAGAGTGACTTAGTCAAGTGGAAGTCTGAGGTTTACCCCAGAAAGAAGAGGCTCACAGCATCAGTCATTGTCGAGTACAGTGACCATTAAAGCAGCTGAAAAGTGAACTTCAGAATTCAAACTACAGCTGTGCCCCAGCAATCCAGCTTGATCTGATGTGATGCGTAGATATGAAATTTTGACAGCTGTCAGTCACCAGCCATGTGCCAGAAAGGGCTGTAGAGCCAATGCATACAAATCACAGAGGCTATTTTAAGTCTCAACCAACTGGGTGGGCCAGTAAAAAGTTTGGGGGCTTTCTTTGCTCATTTTAGTCCTGGTCTCTTTCTCAGGCAGCATAAGGAATCAAAGAGTGGGTAACAACCAGGATGAGCTGTGAGAGTCTGTCTCAAATACAGTTTTATGAAAAGCTTGTAATTAAGAGAAAGTTTCCCACAAAGTATATGGGGATGTACATAACTGTAATGATGTCATCCAGGGATACAGGGGAAAAAAAACTGGTTTTTTGCTTATCTAGGCTCAGATCATTGAATTACAGAATCATAAAATGGTTTGGGTTGGAAAGGACCTTAAAATCATCTAGTTCCAACCTGTCTGTCATAGGCAGGGGTGCCTCACTTTGGACCAGGTTGGTCAAGGCCCTGTCCAACCTGCCCTTGAACACTGCCACGGATGGAGCATTCACAGCGTCTTTGGGCATCCCGTTCCAGTGCCTCAACACGCTCACAGTAAAGAACTTCTTCCTTATGCACAACCTATATCTCCCCTGTTTAAGTTTAAACCCATTACCCCTTGTCCTATTGTTGCAGCCCTGATGAAGAGTCCCTCTTCAGCATCCTTATAAACCTCCTTCAGATACTGGAAGGCTGCTATGATTTCCCTACACAGCCTTCTCTTCTCCAGGCTGAAAAATTGATAAACTCAGTTAAGAGCTGTGCCTTCTACTGTGTATTGTACTGGGCACTACGAGTGGAAAGTTTTGAGCAGTTAAAAAAGATTGTTGCTGTAAAAATTTCAGTCAGGACAGGTCTTGGTAACAGTACGACACGTTTGCTAATTTCTATGAAGTTGTTAAACCAAAATTCCCCTCTGTTCTCATTTAATTTGCATGTATTTTCTCTTAAAAGTACCAACAACCAGATAGAAAATGTTATGTGCTTCATTTGCATGCCTGGTAATTCCACTTTGATTGGAATTTTTGTACACTGAATCACTGAAAATAAGTAAGTGGGACAGTAAGTGTATAGGTTTCCTTTCAGCCACACTAATTTTTCTCATCAAATATGAAAAATTGCAGCTGATGAAGTCAGACTTGAAAGTTCCATATTGCAAACTGACTTGAGAGGTGTTGAGCTACCAAATGAGAAATTGGTGTTGGAGGACTTACAGACACTTAAATTAATATTGATCTGACTGAAATGAAATACATCCACATGTGTGCTTATATATGTGTAATGTGTCCCACAGGTGTCAAGTACACATTTCACATACTGAATTTGCTTCACAAATGCTGCAATCAGTATGCAAATCCGGCAGTATTAAGATACTGGTAAAACAGACATGTACTAAGACTGACACTTTTAAAGAACTCTAAAATATTAATGCAGGTCTCTGTTTTAGGGGGCACACATGAGGTTACTCAGAGCAATTCCTTGAACACAGTTAGGTGCCTCCATTTGTCTTAGTCTTGTTTTAACTATGTCACCTTTGCTGGTTGAGTAGTGTTTGGAGCATGCCAAAATATGTTTGGTCAGGGTCACGTGTGGCAGTAAAAATTCGGTGGTTCCCTTCTAATTAGAAGGGACAGTTGGTGAGTTTAAGCAAAGGGAGCAGAACATGTTAAACCTGCTGTGGTAGCTATGAATTGAATTCAGTCTACCAACAGCAGCATGACAATAAAAGGAAAATAGTTCCTTGTGTAAACTTCGGGCATAATCTTATGGCATTGCAAATAGCGTTGTTCAGCCTCAAGCTTTTTCAAAGGCTACCATGGACATTTATAATTCAGTTAAAATTTTGCATTTTTTCTGCATCTTATTCACAGTTGCAGTAATTTATTTAGAATTTTCTAATCTTGGTTACCTTACTACTTCTAATAGCAATGAAAATAGTCTTCTAAAGTGTTTTAGAGACCCCAGTCCTTCACGTATTGGATCTTTTAAATTGTTATACAAACAGTTCTAGCCATAAAAACCCAAAACAAATAAAAAAGATCCAACCAAGCAAACAAAATTATATTCCTTTTTTATACTTTTGCAGTTGACTAGTGTGGATAATATTGCCTCCTATGGGTTTATTCAAATTGCTAAAATGCATATATACATCCATGAATACTGTTGAGAGTGTGCATGTCTGTAGGGTTCTTCATCCTAAGAACTGGATAATAAGAATCACTTGCCTGAGCTATGCTTTCTCTCTTCCAAAAGTAGTTTAAAATGAATCAAAAATCATTCATTAGAATCTATCTTAAAACATCCCTTAATCAACCCTGAGTGTATTGAAGTGTATTTAATGTAATTGAAAGAATTTCACAATTCAAAAATAATTATACAAGTATTTTACGTCATATTAAAAAATACTTAAAACTGGCAATTAATTGTCAACAAATTGTTCACCTTTGGGATAGCAGCATACGAAACTCCCAGCAATTATTAGACCAATTCGTTGCATAAGCCTGGCAGATATTAGTTCCCTAATAATACAGTAAATGAATTTGCTGTACTTTTTTGTCTGGACAGCATTTTATTCTGCAAATAGAAAATGAACATTTTGTCTTACACAGTGAGGTTGTTTAATACGGCAAAGTAAATGGGTCATTTGGATTTATTGTTCTCTTATCAAAACAGTGAACATATTTAAATTGAACATGCTGTGAAGTTCACATTCTTTCGGTACTCTAGTTAATTGACAGGAATATCACAGCAGTCTTCTCTTCTGGGGGACGAGCCTTACCCTGTAAATGCTTTCATGCAGAACAATAGGACTACTCTGAGATAAACTACCACACAACGTAAGGCAGAGGAAGAGCTCTGTATCCTGGGTGTATATTGGGTTGGATCATGGATGACTCCTGAGAGACTTTGGCTAGGTGAGGGCAAAGAGCACAGCCTCCTCCTCCCTTTTTGGAATGTCCTGCAGGGAGACCAAACAGAATAGCTTTCTCCTGAGAGAAGAGGGAAAAGGGCATGAGGGCAGGGTTCTATCTACTTACTCTGTCCCAGCCGCTGTACCCAGCCAGCTGCATGGAGAAGAGCATCCTGCAGCTCCATAGGCTGTGGCAAATTGCCTCTTTGCCCCCACCACTGCAGTCATGGTGTTTTGAATGGGCTGGTGTGATGGGCTCCCAGCCCAGCATGAGGACAAGAGTTAAAAAAAGAAAATAACTGCATTTAAGAGGGAGTCACTACGTTATTACTAATGCCTCTGAGATTCAGTGTAACAGCATTAATCATGTCTTTTGCTATTCATGTATCTGTACTGTGTAATTCCTCAGGAATGCCATTGTTTTTTTGGCATTAATTAATGTTGACTGTTTGTTACAAAGTATAACCATAGAAGTGCTGTAGTTACTCTGCTTCAAAAATAGGCCCCAGAGAACGTGAAAACTCTTTAAACTTTCATTCCTGCATGTTTAAAAAATGCTGCTTAAACTGAAAGCAATTGGATGTTTGGGGGTTCTGTATAATCCTGTGGGATACGAGGGAAGCCTCATCCTGCTCTTCATCTGCTCAGAGAAGGCCCTGCAGTTCAGTGAGAGGCAGCGTGCCTTTTTGTCAAAGTAGCCTGACGCATTACATGTTGCTGTCTAAAACTCATCCTCTTTGTTTGCACTTGCAGTTGTCTCTTACGCAAACACTCCTACAGGAAATGTTCAGGACAAGTATCCCAACACCTGCCATCCAAAATAGGGACATTTCATTCTGTTCAGCAAAAAGAGAAAAACACTACAAGTAGATGGAAACTCTGGGTGAAGGATGCAGGTTGTTGTGCAGGTGCATGTGATACTCCACAGAGGAGTAGAAGAAATGTTAGGACATTCCAAAAGATCGCTGTGTTTCACCAAATCTTAGCGCATAAATTGAGCAGGAAGAGGAAAAAAAAAAAGAAAAAAAAGCCGTAAAAAGCCCGTGTGTTAGGGCAGTCTGTTGTAGCTGACAAGGCTCTGTACTGTGTTGCTTTTATTTGGTGATACGACAAGTATATATATTTGTGAATTTCCAGAGGCTTACTTTCTCCTGTATTAGGAAATCCTATGACCATGAGCAAGGGCAATCTGATTAAAGATTTTTCTTTCTTCACATATTAGTCAATGGAGGAAAAATGCAAGCTTCATCTAATAAGCAGCCATTCAAATGTGTATGTTACCTCTGGGTAGAGGTCTTCTCTGACTGAGTATTATTCTTGGTGTTTTCCTTCACGTTGCATCATGCTGTGTCCCCCTTTACCAAGGCCGGTTCTAGCATCTGTACCTTTACCGTGGTGCTGGGATAGCCTGGCCCAACAGCCGAACTCCCACCTAGCCACTGACTCCTTTCCCCCACCCCAGCTACAGAAAATAAAGACCAAGGAAAAAGGTTATGTGCTGAGATAACAGGGAGATTGTGTGCTGTGGACGAAACAGACCCACCCTGGGGAAAACGATCTTAGTTTAATGCCATTTAAGACAGATATTTAATTGGCCATTAGGTAGTAGGAGGGGAAAAAAAAAGGAAGCATGCAGAGAGCGCCTTTCCCTGCCTTTTTCCAGGCTCCACTTCACTCCTGACTCCCCCACACCGAGCACTACAGGGCCATGGGGTGTGAGGGAGTGTGGTCAGTTCACAGCGACTCTCTGCTGCTCCTTCCTTCTCGTGCTTTCTGCCTGCTCCGAGGTAGGTCCTCTCCATAGGCTGCAGTTCCCTCAGGAATATCCACCTGCTCCCATGAGGGTCCTCCAGGGGCTGCAGCGTGGATTTCTGCTCCACCATGGAGTACCTCCTCTTTCTCCTCTCAACTTGGTGTTCCCTATGCTGTTTCTCACTCCTTTTGTTTCTTCCTTCTCTTTCCCGCCAGCATTTTCTACCCTTTCTTAAATATGTTTTGATGGAGGCACCGCCATCTCGGCTGACAAGACCCAGCTGTACCCTCTGGTGGGTCTGTTGGAGCCGGACGTGTCTGGCATGAGGCAGCCCCCGGTCTCCCCTGACACAGGCCCCTGCAGCCCCAGCTGCCAGTGCCTGGGCACCAGTGCCCAAAACAACTCCGTAGTTCCTGTTTCCCTGGAGTAGGTACTTGAACTGTTTGATCAACAGCCATGCCATCCTCTTGGATTGGGCAGGCACTCTGGAGAATCTGGCTATTCTTAAACAACAAGTGAGTTATTGCAGGCAATTGACAGATATTGTAGCAGGAAGTCAAGATGGTGGGTGACTCTTAAATGATCAGGATGGTATTTTGAAAACAAATGGCTTGGAAGGGATTTATGGTTCAGAACCTGGAGGAGGGTTAAGTGGTGTCAGTGAAGTGTGGAGTCAAGAGGGGAGGGCACAAGGAAGAGACAAAAGTCTGCAGGAAATCAAGGGTTTCTGCTCCTGTTGCACCCGAGTTGGGAGATGTGAGCCATGATCTCACCCGTGGCAGAGGCATGACAGCAGCTGCTCAGGCTAACCCAGCCTATCTCCATCTTTGCTGCCACCAGAGGCAGAATATGCAGGACTTACTTCTCATGTCATGACACTCATGACATAACATGGTGTTGCTTGAAAAATTCATTGTAATTTGGTCCTGACATTCAGTGGTGATAAATTCAGTAAATATCAGACTTGAGCAATGCCACCACTGATACCATATATGGTGGAACATGCAAAAGATGCAGCATTCACATAACAAATGTTGCTCCTAACTGTTTCCATTATGAGGGGCTTACAAAATTAAAGCTACATATTTGCCTCTAAGGAAAGTGTATTTGTTCACTGTATCCCAAAATAGTTCAGTTTTCTACTGAGTTAAAGATAAATATTTGAGATTTGTGCATAGACCACATTGAAAACGTAGCCTGAAAAGGGAAAACATTGTGAAGCCACATTTATCTGAAAGTAATCACAGCGAAATAATGTATGTATCTTCAGCTCGGGCAAGAACTGTCGCGGGTTTTGTGGTATTAGAAGCATGGCAGAAATCTGTATTCAGCAACAACAGATGCTATTCTGTGTCTTGTGTTTGTAAACATCAAATATCCAAAGAAATCTGATAGACATCAGTAGAGGATTGATCATGTCTCATTGGAGCTTGTTCCTCAAATTTGCCAAGATACGAATCTTCTTGTTTGTCTAATAGAATTGATCATTTTTTTCAGTTAACTTTTGTAATGTGATTTTAATTGTAATTCCAATGTATGGAAAGAAAAATTTTCCAAAGAAAATTTCTCAGAGAAAAGTAGACATGGTATAACCTAATCCTTGATGCACATGAAGCCTGTCTTGCAGTTATTTCTAGATCTTGGTAATTGAGATAGTCCTGTGCAATCATCACTGATACAAATGGATGCTTTTCTGTTAGATTAGTAGAATTATACTGATTTAATTAGCTAGCGATCTGGCTTGTGCATATTTATGGCCTTTATCCAATTTGCTAGCAAAGGTTGTCGTCTGACACTAGTTACAGTATCAATGAAAACACACAGCCCAGACTGAGTCTGATGCTTCTTGCAAGTGCCTGGCCAAGAATATGAAGTGATTTTCCAAATGCAAGGCCTAATGAGTTTTGGCTAGGTTTATGTACAGCACAAAATTAATGTTTCGTTACAGATAAGAATAATTTAAAAGCTCTCTCTTTTGTTTGCTTTGATATTGAAAATGTATTTGTGCAAACAAAATCAAATTCTGAGCTGCACAATTTGGTATTTTGTATTTAAAGTGCATAATAATAAGCCTGTATCATGTGAGTTTGGTTTCTGCCCTTTTCCATAACTGGCTGAGAATTTCAAAACAGGACAATAAAGAATCACAAATAGCAAATGGTCTTTTTATATCAAAATGCCCTTCTGTACACACATGAGTCTTTGGGCTGTACTTGTAAGATAATTTTGAACTGAGGTCTGTTTGTATGTGCAGTATTAAGCAGTAAGAGATAGCAAAAGAGCACAATCAACGGTCCAAAATGAATACTAGAGAATAACCTGTATGGACTAACTTGAATTTCCAAGAAGAGGAAATTTAGCGCTTCTTTTCCCAGTTTTACTTCTTCCTAATACTGGTACACTTTTCTATGGCATATCTCATTTTTGTGTGTGTGAAGAGATCTTCTGTAAATTACATTCATTTTTTGAGTCCTGTGTGGGGAGGGAAAGATATACCAGTTTCCATTTGCCTGGAAGAAGGCTCTGAATTTAGAAACTGAAGAGGTTGCTTGCATCTTGCAGCTAGCAGAGCAGGATTGAATTTGCTGAGCTTGAGGAAGAAAGTTGAAACAAAATCAACATCAGTTGTAGGAAAAAGCCATTCTTGATATGTTTGGTAACTGCAGGAATGAGTTTACACACCTGACAAATGGGTTGGATGCAGAAATGTCACCCAGAAGGGACACACCAGCGTCTACTGACTAGTCCTTAAATTCATTACATTATTTTCTTGTTTAATCTGATATTATGCCTACTTGGAATAAAAAAATTAAGCCCAAATTCAGTGAAACAATTAACTTGGGATAACCAAATACTTAAATGTTCTTGACATGCTCTTTGAATATGAAAGACTGATCCAAAGGCTGTTAGGGTTTGATTTAAGTTGTGATAGCACAGAATGAGCATTTATGACACATATTAATTCTACTGATGACTGAAACCTGCAGAGCTATAGTCCTAGTTCTTCCACATGTTTCTGAAATGCAAAGAGGAATTCTATAAATATGAGAGGATTCAGTACATTTTGCATGTTTGTTTTAAAGGTGTAAACCCTAGTAAGCTACTTACCAAATTATCAAATCTCAATTTTTCCTGGGGAAACAAAGGGAATAAAAGGCATCAGCTCCAAGGAATGAGGTTCTCAGTTCACCGCCATCCTTCAGAGGTGATAATAATTAAATGCTGTTACAGCTTCCATAGTTCCATGGTAATATCTGCATTATCAGAGTCTTAAATAAACACTGATTACTTTATGAGCAGCCCACTGTTACTGCTGTTCGACAGAGTTATAAACAGAAATGGCCATAGAATCATAGAACGATTTGGGTTGGAAAGGACCTTAAGATCATCTAGTTCCAACCCCCCTGCCATGGGCAGGGGTGCCTCACTCTAGATCATGTAACCCAAGGCTCTGTCCAGCCTGGGCTTGAACACCGCCAGCGATGGAGCATTCAGAACTTCCTTAGGCAACCCATTCCAGTGCCTCACCACCCTTACAGTAAAGAACTTCTTCCTTATATCTAACCTGAACTTCCCCTGTTT
>JAOEHY010015623.1:13728-37007 GCA_025447955.1 Psilopsiagon aurifrons | reverse complement strand
GGGTGGGGGGGGAAGTTTTCCCCTCTCTGTTGCCACTTCCTAAAGGAAGCACAGGAACTGATAGACATAGCATCTCCCACACGAATGGGTAGACAGAGAATCTCTATCAGTTGTTGCCCCTCTCCAATACACCTTTACTAGTAGAAAATTATTTGGAATCTGCTAAGCACAGGATGTTACAGAACTGGGGGTCGGAAGAGAAGCAGAGCTGTGTGACTATCAGTCTGCATCACTATGACTCGCATTGCATATCAGTTTCTTTTGTTTCAGGATAATAGGATAAAATGAAATGAAATTAAAAGGGGTTTATGGGGTGGGGTTTTTTTTCCTCCTTGGTAGGGAAAAAAAAAAAAAAAACCACAAAGAAGTAAAAAACTGTATTTGTATTGTTTCTTTACAAAATAAAGCAGAGATGAAAAATATTTCCCACTTCAAGGGTATGTTACTTACAACAGACCTTTGAATTTACTTCAAGAAGAATCAATTCACGAACAAAAAACACAATGCAGGTGAGGGAAAATTAATGTTTCTCAGGCTTCCTCTGCTATGGAGTTTAAAAAAGACTGTCCCATATATGAGCCTGGGATGGGCTTTCCTGATAGGATATGTAGCTGCAAGAACAAAAAGGATAATGTTCTCATTACATGGAAAATATTGGACAGTAGAGATAAGGAAAGCTACTGATCTAGTCCAAATAATACTCTTTATGGTTATTAAAAATTTCACTGTTTCAAAAAAATATCACCTAATTGTGATATTTTAATAAAGTTTGTCAGAAGCTTTGGTTGATTTTGCTTTTACTCTCAGAACTCTCTAATTTGCTATATTGCATTCCAGTGGAAATCATGAACCAATTTCCTGATTTGGGGTCCTCCTCAGATATCTTCAATGCAATTTTTCAGTCAGAACACTTCAGAATGGAAATATCTGCAGCAAGAAGGGCAGGGAAGAAGCAGCAGAGGAGGCAGCATTTTCTGCATACTTCATCAGTTTTGTGATTCCCTGATCACCTGCAGGAAACAGTCACAACTGGCGATGAAAATCTGAAATTTAAAGCAAGATTTTGTTAAAACAATGCTTCATAGTTCCAACAAGGAAAACTTGGGCAAAAATTAGCAAAGTCCAGAGCTCACATTTACTAATATCCTATAGTATACCTAGCCAATCTCTTAATCAACTGTAAATAGCTAAATCTCAGGCATTATTATTAAACACACTTTTCACAGAGATATTGAAATCCTAAATTGATATCCATGCATTTTTTTTAGTAGATTAGCAGACCTTCTATGGCATGTACTTAAAATCAGCTTCACACCAAATTAGAGCCACATGCAAAACCTGCCTAGCACAGAATTCTCAGCTTCTCTGAGTGGTAGCAGATGTGAAGCTCTGGCAGTAGAGGCTCCAGTCAAAGCATTAAAAGGGGTCTTAATTCACATTTGCTGCAGATTTAGGTGACTGGACTACAGAAACACCTCCAGTTGACTGCTGCCTCCCATCTGGCCCTCACTATAATGTCCCCACTGACAGCCGGCACAGCTGGGTATGATACATACTCCTAAATCACTATTTACTTCTGGCACAGTAATATAAACAGAAATTGGTGTGTATACCATAAGAGTGGTGACTTTGATAATTTGTGTGCAGTTATTAGTATTCAAGTAATGTCCCTGCTCCAAAAGTGTCTGGAAAGAGAAATGACTTCACTACTATTGCTGGCCGGAGCTCCCACAGAAGATCTCCACAAGAACAAGGCAGCCTTCTTCATGAGGCAGGACAACGTCCATACACATGAATTTATAAGAGTACAGGTAATGTTGACATCTAGTGACTCTTGCCTTATCAATATTGGCAGGAATTTTATTGGCCAATATCAAGTATCCATAGAAGGTATAAGGTTTTCCTTAATCAGGGAGCCCTAGTATGTAAGTCTGAGGGTTACAAATCTTTACATACCACAGCCTGTTCTAGTAAGGACTGTTCATTAAATAAAAAGACTTCATTTTAAGATCTGTCTTTTCCTCTAGCTTCTAAAATAGCAGTTACAACCCTTCTTCAATCTGCTTACCATCAAGCTGATGACCCTTGGAAACCTACAACTCCTGGCACCAGGCTGTTATCTTGCACCACTTAGTCGGCTGCAAAATAATAATGATTACATTTTTGTTAGATGGACCTTGCAAGGTGCAAATGGATTGAAAGAACATAAGATATCCAAGAGCATTCTTGGAGCTTGCAAGCAGAAATACCCTGCAGCTCTGCTCCACCTCCAGCACATCATCCAGGCCTTGGTGAAGACATGCTACAAGACATTCCCATCAGAATGACATAAAAATGTTAACCTGCCATCTAACCTGCTGCAGATACAGAGAATCATGACTGTGCCTTTCCTAATGTGATTGCTACAGAACTGTGATAAAGCCTGAAGCATTCAGCAATCAACATTTTTATCTGTACAGCACAGAAGTGAACAAAATTAGAGAGAGCTTTAACAGAGGAAAAAAAATAATAAGACAGGGAAGAGCCTCAAAGAGAAAGAACGTGAACTCTTGGACAGCAAGCAGAAAAGTGCAGCTGTGAGCAGCCAGAAAATAAGCAAGGCAAGGGTCCAAGAGCAAAGAGCAGTTAAAATTAGTTCAGAACAGAGAAACACCTTTGGTGCTTATGGAATTTGTTAATGCCCCACTATTGGGAGTGAAGCCAGAGGAATTGAACAATGCTGCTTCATTCTGTGTCCCTCACACTGAAGCCAGCACTCACAGGTCTGTTTCACAGATCAGTCAATAGCACATGTACTGCAGTCTCAGCTTGTGCTAAGTATGATTTTAATATAAAGTAGTTTGGAACAGCCTCAGTGCTTCAATTTTATCTCATCCTTGCACTTGAACAACTTTGGAAACGTCAGTTGCATAACTTGGAAAATTAAGAAACCCTGACAATGCCTCCATTTCAGCTGGTCCAGTTGAAACAACTCACTGCTTTGGGAAATCGGCCCGGCCTTCTGTGTCAACTAGTATTGCCACTGGCCTCCAGCTCTCCATTAGCTTTTCTCATGCATTCCAAGATTTACTCTGTTATTCTCAGTGCAGTTTGTTTCACAGTCGTGATCACACCAGTGCTTTCACTCATATGCACACAAGCCTGGAAAGGTCAGAAGTCACAGATGTTTTGCAAAAAAAAAATATAGAACCCATGACTTGCATGAGATCTATCTTATTCAGAATGCAGAGAGAAGCGTATACATCCTGCATATGGAATGCACCATATTTAACTCATTGAAAAGATGATTCATATTTCATTTTTGCACAGCTCATCCCAGCTATATAGTGGCTGCTATGACACTGCTGACATCCAGCCAACAGCACATCACTACAACATACTGTTCTCCATAGATGAAACCTTGAAGGCGTGACCAATGAAGAGCATACCATTTCAGCATAGGAAAGACAGAACAACGTAGAACACTCATTTAGAGCTTGTATCACACATATAGCAGGTGTGCGTAGAGCTCATTTATGGCTGCCAGCCATATTGATGTTTATACAGTGCAGAGTCAAAAAATAAACTGCTGCATCAGAAGACTTACAGCTTAATTCTCCTACGAATCCTTAGATCAATTCAGCTATAGCAAGTAACAATGACATATTCTGAAAGCAGAAATGGGCTTCTGTAAAGACACGAGAGAGTTTTAAAATGTACATTGATAGCCCTCAAAAAAAAATTACCAATTCCGAGGAAGTCTGGCTTACTCAGCTTCTGCAGAAAGGTGGTTTCCTATCCATGGGTTGTATACACTGCCATCTAAAGAGACAAGACAGCGAGGCAGTCTAGGACAGCAACAGTCTACAGAAACAATACCACAGCTATGAAAGTCACAACAGCTCTCAGTAGTGCTTTGCTTTTTTTCTCCCTCCTGGGTGAGTATTTAGATGGAATGGGATAACTTAGATGGAGAGAGGTGGAAACAGCCACCAAAGAGTAAAACAGACTAGGTAGAGATGAAGAGAAAGTCTTTGGGACTTAGTGAGATGGCTGTCTTTAGACATACCAAATACACTCAACCACTGAAGGTGTAACCCAGACCCCCTTTTCTGCTCCCTACAGCTAAGTATTATGGCCTGACTGGACAGATAATAGGGAATAATAAGTTGCAACTGTAGTTTCTTCCTTCTTCTGCAAGGCAGCATATATAAAAAGCCCAGTAATGCATCAGGCACAACATAAGT
Source organism: Psilopsiagon aurifrons (assembly GCA_025447955.1). Classification (NCBI taxonomy): domain Eukaryota; kingdom Metazoa; phylum Chordata; class Aves; order Psittaciformes; family Psittacidae; genus Psilopsiagon; species Psilopsiagon aurifrons. Next base: position 32,781 of record JAOEHY010015623.1, on the reverse strand, counting down.
CTATCGACCTGAGCTGCAGGAAATGCAGCAGCAGAAAGGCAGAGGAAACATGCAGTTTGAAGATAACTTCCTCCACCCTGTACTGAAGATAGCATGCAAAAGGTGATATGCAACATCTGCACCACTCAAACTTTCCTGCTGCCCAGCATAATGCCCTCTCCATGCATTAGGCCTGAAGTGGTAGCCACACTTGGACTTCATTTTGAGGGCAAGGACTCTTCCTTGGGTGGAAGAGTCACTTAAGTGGAGAAATCAGGAAGGAAATAATTCAGAAAGGAAGGAAATAATTCAGAAAGACTCAAATATTGGACACTAGAGGACAAGTGGGAAAGAAGGCATGGCAGACTTAAAGATAACTAGTGAGGGGTTAACTGGTGGTGGTAAGAGACACAAGCTATAAGACTTTTAAGACCCTTACTATCTGAAGGCTAAGAAGAGCACCTGGCTGGTATTTCCTTTGTTATGAGGGAGAGTGGTGCAGCTGCACTGTAAGGAATCAGGCTACAGAATTTATTCTCCAGATACAATTAGCTGAAGTTTAGTTAAATTTTAGGTATGTTGCAAGAGAGATCCCAAAAACAGCTCAGTACAGAAATTCAAGTTCTCCCCTCTTGATTATGAAAATACTCTATGATGAGGTATTTGGCTGTCCCAGTAGCTGTAGCAGACATGCAAACTAGTAGCCATAGCTCAGAATTATTATTTCTGATATACTTCTTAATCTTAAAACTCATTAGAATAAGGAAATAAGGAGGATTTTACTAGGAACAGAAAAAAGAGAGGTCTGAAGCTGCATGAAGAAGGCCTCTATTACAACAAATCGCAGATTAAAAATGCACTCTTGTAAACACATGTGCAGCGTTTATATAGGGGCTTTCACAGCAGTCCTGGGAACAATGCAGCAAACTTAAGAGGATAAAAAATGTGTACTGAGTAATGGGAAACGTTTTTTTGCTTGTTATATCCATGACTGTACAGGTTGGGCTAAAATGAAGTGTGCTGAGGTACTTTTAGACTGTGCTAAAAGAACGAGTGGGGAAAAGACTGCAGAAATTCATGCCTAAAGGATGACTTCTCTAAGTCTTCCACTGCTTTATGAGAGCACTAAAGGGAGGATGCACAAGAGCAAGAAAAATCTGGCTTCCCCCTCCCTTCTGTTCAGAGACCAAGAAATCCAGGAGGAAGGTCAGGAATGCCCATTTATGTGTCTTGCAGAGATCACACATGCCAGACACATCACCATAACACACATGGTCTGCTTGAGCCTTTTTTTTCCCTATTGCAGTTCCCCTAAGTTTCATGAGGTTGTACAAGTTTTATAGCCAATACATCCCTAAACAAACCAGAGCAAATGCTAGAGCAGCTTGCTAAGACTCATTAACCATGTCAAGTGCAAGGTCCTACACCTGAGTCAGAGCAATCCCAGGCACAGCTACAGGTGGGGCAGAGAAGAGATTGAGAGCAGCCCTGTGGAGAAGGACTTGGGGGTGTTGGTTGATGGAAAAATGAACATGAGCCTGCAGTGTGGACTTGCAGCCCAGAAAGCCAACCGTATCCTGGTCTGCATCAAAAGGAGTGTGACCAGCAGGTAGAAGGAGGTGACCCTGCCCCTCTACTCTGCTCTCGTGAGACCTCACTTGGAGTATTGTGTGCAGTCTTGGTGTCCTCAACATAAAAAGGACATGCAACTGTTGGAACAAGTCCAGGGGAGGGCCACGAGGATGATCATGGGACTGGAGCACCTTCCGTATGAAGATAGGCTGTGTGGAGACCTCATGGCAGCCTTCCAATATCTGAAGAGGGCTTATAGGGATGCTGGGGAGGGACTGTTCATTAGGGACTGTAGTGATAGGACAAGGGGTAATGGGTTCAAAGTTAAACAGGGGAAGTTTAGACTGGATAAAAGGAGGAAGCGCTTTACTGCAAGGGTGGTGAGGCACTGGAATGGGTTGGCAATGGAAGTTGTGAATGCTCCATCGCTGGCAGCGTTCAGGCTAGACAGAGCCTCTGGTAACATGGTTTAGTGTGAGATGTCCCTGCCCATGGCAGGGGGGTTGGAACTAGATGATCTTAAGGTTCTTTCCCACCCTAACTATTCTGATTCTATGATTCAGTCAAGCCCTAATTAAAAAGAAAAGAGAGCTTTGCAATCAGCATGTCTCTAAGAGGTGAAAGGTCCCCATGCTGCTTGGTGAGGAAACACCAGGGCCAACTTTAAACTCTGGAGTTTTATGAGTGTCTTTGTCAGCAGCAGGTATCTGTGTGTCGTGTTTTAATCAAGGCTCTGAGCTTGTCTGTGACAGACTCAAAACAGGAAATTAACACCCTGCAGTGTGGTAGCAAAGTCTCAGAGGAAGCAGCAATGGCGTACATGAGACCAAGGATGAACAAAGACCCATAAACATAATGTCACCCATAAAAGTCACACTTTAAGGCACAGGAAGGATGCTGAACAACACTTTGCTGTGTTACACGCTTGCAGTAAAAAACCAGAAAGCCTCAGGTTGAGAGAGTCAGAAGTTTCACAAGGCAGTTATTTAGTTATTTTTCTGACTACTTGCTACCGTTTCATATTTTGAGCAATGTCATTTAGAACTAGGCATAGGAAATACCCAACAAGCTCTCATATGTTACATTTCCACTGGACATGTGGCTCAGGGCTAAGATATTGCTTTTTATATACCTCCCTGTTTATTTGGGTAATTTCCTATTCATAAGGGGTTCAACATTTCTGCAGGCAGCTAGATGGATTTCTGCTGTTACCATGGTATCGCTGACCTTTAACACAGGGCTATTAATGTGACCTTTGCTTCTTTCTATTTCTACAAGGATGTTTCAGTGGAAATAGTTTGGAAGCCAAACAGCACCAGGAGATTCCTCCTCTCAGAGATGGGAATGTAGCTAGCTCAGGAAGGAGAGGAACAGGGTAAAGAGCTGCAAGCTGATAGCCAACAGCTAATAGCAATATAACATTGAAGAAGTATCTGGAATAGAGCTCTTTCCTGCAGCTGAGAGATAATCTGGCAACTGACTTGTGTAATATTTGACACTACCTGTGAACTGCTCTATACTGAAAGGAAAAGATAGGGGAGACCATAAACAGTTAGAGGGGCCAAAGGACAGACTCTGTTGGGCAGAAGAGCTGCCAGTTGTTTGAGTGGAGTAACAGAGCCTTAGGATGAAGAAATAGTGGCAATATTGCCGAAAACAGCTCTTGTAACTCCTAGTGTTTTGAAAGCCTGAAATGTCACGAACAGGGAGGATGGTCACTTTTATGAAAAGCATACATTTTACAGTATGGCTACTACAACACCAGAAACAACTAATTTGCCATTAAAATAAATAAATAGAGGAAAACACACCTTTGTAGCCTTTATCTAATATATTCTTCACCTCAAGTAACTGTTAATACAGTTATATAAATTCACAATACATTAACTTAAATGAAAGGCAAGTCCAGACTTTGATAGAGTAATAGGAATTGCTACTGCAAATTAGACCAGTGTGCAGCCTACTGAACTGAGAGGAACTTTAAAAGGTTTCTGCTAGATTCCTCAGGCATGAACTGATCTTTTGAACATAGTAACAGTGGCTAGAAGCTACAGGAAAAGGTGTGCATTGGAGGAAAGGTTTTGTTCACAGTGGGTTTCCTCTAATCCTGCACAGATTTAGAATTAATTTTTCAAGGGAGACCAAGTAATACTCTAAACTCCATTAAAATTTGATAGGATTTAGGTTCCTAACATCCTAAGTCCTGCTGAAAATCTAAAATCTAAGCTTTTATGTTGGGCTTATGCAGCAGAGCATGAGGGAGGTATTTCTTACACAAAGAGAGGGAGGTATTTCTTACACAACTCAAAGAGTTCAGAGTATGCACAAGTAATACAAACCACTTGTGGATCACTGCAATCAACAATCTGTGGGTTTCCCCCCACTTCTTTGTTTAAAGTGGGGTTTCTTATACATTTCGACTTTGGACATAGGACAAAAAGCACAACACTTGGGTAAGCATTAGAACAGCCATAAAGCAACTTCAGCTGTCACTCCTGGTGGCTGGTCCCAACAGGCTCCCTACAAGCAGCTGCAGCTTGGCGCTCATAGGCAAAGACAGCTACACAGAGACAACACCAGCTGCAGACTCTCCTGCACCTAGGGAATCCCCAGCCAGAGAAATCAGTCACCACTGAGCTCTCAGAGCAACACAGAGGTGCTAGATCAGCTTTGGGTATGTCGAGATGCTCCAGACTTTCCACACATTCCTAATGAAAAACACACTATAGAAGTAGAATAACTGCACAGTCATTTTGTGCGTGTTATCTAGATAACAGTTTGTGCGTGTTATCTAGAAGTGATTTGAGATGATAAAAAAAAAGTAAAGTCAAATTACTAATGTAAAGCAACAGCATTTTCAGAGTGTGCTTCTTGTGGAGCTTTACATCTGTTTTAAAAAAAAACACATAGCATTAAAATATCAGAGATGGGGCTACTCAAAACATCATCTGAACTCTGGCAGCTTGACCATGTGGCTCCCCACATGCAGGTTTTAGAGGATACTCTGTCTGACCAATACTAATGCAAAAAGTCAGTAGGAGGAAAGCACCAAAACAAGTGTAAAAACCTTCCACTACCAAACAGGAAGCAAAGCAGCACCAAGAAGCTACACTGTTCGCCAGGGATCTGTTCAAACTTAATGTTATTGGAGAGATTCAATCCAACTAGGGTGCTGTGAAGTTTAAAAGCCTGTCACAGGCTCAAATGGAACCTAAAATTAGTACAGTGTTTTGTCTTCACTTTATATTCCTGTCCTACATAATGAGATCATATTGCTGTTAAAGTCAAATGCTCTCTCTCACTGCTGTTGCTATGAGAGGCTAACAGAAGCTGCCAAGACCTCTAGTGAGTCTTTTAAATGAAAAACTGTATACATTTTATTCCCTGTCTTTTCTATCACCACACAATGTTGTACAGTGTTAACATTCTAATATGGAAATTACTTCCTTAACAAAGAATAAAGCAGTGCTTGATTTCACAACATACAGCAACGTATAGGCACATATAATGTTAGAAATACTTTGTTGACTAGAAAACCTGAGGTGAGAGTTGGCTGCTGGGGGCTTTTCAGTGGCTTATATAAAAATTGAAATTCTAATAGACTCAAAGGGCTCACTTGTCTCATTTTAACAAGTGACAATCCAAATGAAGCCCCAAATGCCAAAGGCAAAATCCAGTGTGCCAGAAGGCCAATGAAGTCACTTTCAGAAGTTAATTTTAACAGGAGCAGGAAGTTCAGAAAAAGCCATATGCAGCAAAATAAGGCAGTCGTATGTTCCGTTGTTTCAAACCCAGTGAAAATCATCCTTGAATGAATGTTCCATAAATATGTTCACACAAGTGAAAAAAAAAAACCATGAAAACATTTTGATGAGAATTTACTGTGAAAATGGTCTTTTTAACCAGCTGCCACTTGTCAATAGGCAGGTTGACTGTTAGAGCTCAGGCAGTCTTATTCCTTAACGTATGCACAGAGACAGGAGTACAGATACAGCCACTCTGAATGCTTACACGGTTGCCACTGGCATACATAACTCTACTGTTCCTTCAGTTTCTCAGGCCGTTGTTTCTACAACGCTGTTGCTTAGATGATCCAGAATTACAGTACAGGATTTGGTGATCCAATCTATCTCCAACAAGGAGGCAGAACACAAGGTAACTGGGCACAGGCAAAGGAGTCAAGCTTAGCTGAGATCCAGGGTATAATGCAATAGAACTGGACTGCTTTTTTGGCTCAGATTATTATTGCTGGCCCTAACAAACCTAGTGATCCTGCTTCAGAATTTTTGAGATCTTTTTAAGTTCATCCAGTAATTACTTCACTGGGCAGTACACACTCAGTACACACTGTAGAAATCTCAGGACAACTTTACTTCTTCAGAGGAAAGTTGTAGCAATGCAAAGGAAAATTCCAAGGCTTCATCTCAGCTTTCTAATTCTTCTGCTGATATAGTTGATAAAAAAAAGTAAGAGGGGATGAAAGAAAAAGTGAATGGAGTTCAGCTAGATATAGACTAAAACATGCAAATCTAGTGTTTTTTCACTTAGTTCGCAACTTTTTATTAAAAACACACCACTCCCTTTGATACATCTTAATGTCAAAGACAAGGCCAACAATCATAAGATAACTAAAAGACAGGAAAAGAGCAAGAGCTAAAGCTTTTCACCCAACATCAGAGGCAATTTCTGTCAAAGCTGCAGCAATAATTCAGAACTCTACAGTCCTGGCTTTGCAGTTACATTTCTGGGACACACAGTATTCCAAATGAGCCTTCTTGACTTTCCCTGAATTACAACCAGAATAGCCTTTTCCATCTACAAGGGAACCTGATCTCTTATGTCATAAAGAAAAATCAGGATCACATTTACTGAAATCAGAGGGACACATAATTTAGAGCAGGTGTTGTGAGAACCAGGTATAGTGATAGTTTTTCCCATTGAAGAGTCATTCCGCAAGATGACAATCTTGTCCGATTTACTCCTGAGGGTTATCTTTAGTTGATTAGAGGAAAAACTAATTTGGATTACTATAAACTGAACAGTAGGGGTTACTTTCTAGATTGTCTACTGAAATAGAGTAGTACCTGGGTTCAATAGCTCATAAATTGAACTTGAGCATTCATGCTCACGTAGCATGAGGCTTCATAATTTGTTTAAACAGACTTACTCCTAGATTTAGAGAAGACATCTAGAGAAAATTTGCTCATGAATGGATTACATAACACTTTATAAACCTTTTCCTTACCTAACATCTTTGCCAAATAGCACATCATTGAAGTTCTTCAACCGTACATCAAAAATATGAAGAACCTGTCCGGCCATGAACAACACTTGCATAAGGGGATTTTCATCTTGTTATATGTAAGCATCCTCTAAGAGGTCTAAACCACAAACTTTTGCTGTGATATAAAAAAGGACTGTGCAGAACTTTCTAAAAACATTTGTGCAGAGGTATGAAAAGCCACCTTGGAGAAACTCCCCCATATTAACAGAAGTTATTGCCCATGCTGTGTGAGGCTCAGAGGGAGTAATTGCAAATATTCATGTAACTTATTCCATTTAAGTGTAGTAGTTTCCAGAAAGACATCTCAATAAGGAAAAAAGTCAAAAAGCAAGCAGATAAAAACAGCAGGAGTGTTTACCAGTACAAACACTGGCAGTAATGACTGTCCCCCACCAACACACGTATTTCTGCCCAAGGGGCCATCAGCATTCTACTCTCTACTCCATGAGATCAAATTGCCCCTTTTTCCCTTAGGATTTATAACTGAAACAAGACCACTTTCATGTACTGTAAATAGCAAGGTATCAGCTCAGACTTTAAGGATGTCTGAAAAATGTAGATTATAAAGAGAGAAAAAAATGCAACCACCAGTGGAAACCTATGGATTCTGATGTTAACCTGTGGCATTTCTCAATTGTGATCAATTACAGCAGACTGCAACAGAAATTTTGTACTCCCCAAAGGCTTCAATTATAGTGTCTTCTCTTGCTTCCAAAGGCTTCATTTGTGACATCTTTTCTTGTCCTATTAGTTGCTCCAAAACAAGGGAAAGGGATCATGAATGACTGACAGGCAACCCTCTCCAAAAGCACCAGGTCTGAGAAGGGCAGTTTAACAGCAAGAAATACTTTAATGAGCTGTTGTTTATGTTTGTGTAAAGTTGCTGTTGTTACCAAATTTCCTCCCATGTTTCTTGAATATACATTCTCAGCTTTCTAGAAATCTGGCTAAAGTTTGTCAACACTAGCAAAGGAAGCAGCATGAGAAAGAGAAAACCTCAAAGAACAGAGTTTATGAAATATAATCTATTCTGTTTCATTTCTGGGAGAGCCACTCACATTCAAACTTAATGCCGAAGGCTATCTCTCAACAGTAAGGCCCTTTTCAGTTCTCAGGACTTCTCACATACAACATGGGCTGCCTGAGGAAGAGAGATCCAATTAGTTTGACACTTCAGTTGCTGCTTATTGATGCTATCTTGCTATCTGCTTAAATCTCACACAGAAGTAGGGGAAAAAAAAAAAAAAAAAACAAACAGTAACCTGCCAAGAAGTCTCTGCTTTTTTAAATCTTGCAGTTGTTCAAAACAATAACTTTTAAAGCCACTAAGTGCTTGCTGGGTATATAAGTTTCTTATGTATATAAGTATATATACATATACAAATGACGATCCACCCATCCAATCAGCAACCAAAAGCAGGAAACTGGGATGCAAGAAGCTTTGTTTGTTTTTCTTTCATTCTAGTTTTACTTAGCTTGGAAGAGCAGAAGAGATACAATAGTGGACAACACAGTCTTATCTTTATTTATATTCAGGGACTTCTCTTTATAATGGATTTGAAAATAAATGTCTGATTTAGTAAGACTAACAAGGCTGAAGTTTTTCCATGCCACATGTTTGACTAAACCAAATTTGGAGGGAAGAAAGGGAAGAAGAAATTCTGTCAACAGCTCGCCTATTTCTAAGAATGAAGGGCATCAAAAGTAACTTAGTTTTGGCAAAGCTCAAATTCTATCAACCCTGTCTTTGAGCACCCCTCAGATTTCTAGACCTTGGAGTATGAATATTACATTTTATAGAGGAAAGTTTTTCATCAAGGATGGGCCTTTGTTGTTCCTAGGTACGTTTACCTCAATTCTGCCACACTGTGTGCTAGCAAATGAAAAACAAAAGAAAGCTCCCACTTGTACTTATAGATGTTCTAGTAGTTAACGATTTCTGGTGTCTCTTCATTTAGCCAGCTGCCATTTCTCATCAGTTCAAGATGTATATACCATTCAAATCAGGAAATTTTAACATGTGCCATACATTTACAACTTCTGCCTGCAACTGCCACAGAATATCTAAATTCATTCTAGCTTGAGAAGAAGCAGATGAATATAGATTTATTTTTTCAGTTTTTAATATGTTATCTCTTTTCTTCTTTTGCTTGGGAAACTGATGGCAGGGTCCTTGCCTGTTCTTGGCAAATGAATGGGCCCCTGAAGGGCTTTAATATATCTAAAACCTATTCCTTTGAACTGAAAAAGGAGGGTTGGCAGAAAGCCAGTGGATGATCAAAGAAGGATGATGTTCTGATCTGGAGAAAGGATGCCTTTTGGGTTTAGTGTAGCAGAGAAGTCCAGTGTTGAGAAATGGGAGGGTCTGAGCACAATCTAAAGAACAAGGAGTTACTGCAAGGACTGACACGTGAGTTTAAACTAGATTTTTCTTATCTTGCTACTGAAGACAAGAGAAATCTTGCGCATAAATAGTACAGAAGAGTTTGGGCTCCCTGAATGAAGACAACTCTTCTCCAAAGTCTGAAATGAGACCCCTGGTACCCACATTCCTCCTTGTTTCATAGACTCATAGAATAGTTACGGTTGGAAAGGACCTTAAGATCATCCAGATCCAATCCCCCTGCCATGGGCAGGGACACCTCACACTAAACCATGTCACCAAAGGCTCTGTCCAGCCTGGACTTGACCACCGCCAGCGATGGAGCATTCACAACTTCCCTGGGCAACTCATTCCACTGCCTCACCACCCTTACAGTAAAGAATTTCTTCCTCATATCCAACCTAAACTTCCCGTGTTTCAGTTTGAACCCATTACCCTTTTTCCTATCACTACAGTTCCTAATGAAGAGTCCATCCCAGCATTCCCTATAGGCCCCCTTCAGATATTGAAGGCTGCTATGAGGTCTCCATGCAGTCTCCACGCAGCCTCCAGGCTCAACAGCTCCAACTTTCTCAGCCTATCTTCATGCGGGTGGTGCTCCAGTCTCATGATCATCCTCGTGGTCCTCCTTTGGACTTGTTCCAAAACTTGCATGTCCTTTTTAAGTTGAGGACACCAGAACTACACACAATACTCCAAGTGAGGTCTCATGAGAGCAGAGTAGAGGGGCAGGATCACCTCCTTCTACCTGCTGGTCACACTCCTTTTGATGCAGACCAGGATACGGTTGGCTTTCTGGGCTGCAAGTCCACACTGCAGGCTCATGTTCATTTTTCCATCAACCAACACCCCCAAGTCCTTCTCCACAGGGCTGCTCTCAATCTCTTCTCTGCCCCACCTGTAGCTGTGCCTGGGATTGCTCTGACCCAGGTGTAGGACCTTGCACTTGACATGGTTAAACTTCCTCAGGTTGGCATCAGCCCACCTCACAAACATGTCAAGGTCCCTCTGGATGGCATTCCTTCCCTCCAGTGTATCGCCCAAACCACCCAGCTTGGTGTCACTGGTGAACTTGCTGAGGGCGCACTCAATCCCACTATCCATGTCACCAACAAAGATGTTGAACAAGACCGGTCCCAACACCGATCCCTGAGGAACACCACTCGTTACTGCCCTCCAGCTGGACATTGAGCCATTGACCACAACTCTTTGCGTGAGGCCATCCAGACAGTTCTTTATTCACCGTTTCCATATACATCAATATTGGTGGAGCTAACTAACAAGGTTTAGGTTGCATTCCATACTTGTACTTGGTCAGAGTATCAACTTGTATGACTATCAGTTAGTCCAAGGTAGCTCCTAAGTCATGCTGGGGATTTATCCAAATTTTCTGCATTAAAAGGGTGTTATCATAATGAAGTAAAAGTAAAGAAATGCAGGAAAATATCCACTGTGGATCTGGTGGATGGAATAAAATGGAACTCCCCTTTCAGTTTATGCCAATATCATACCTTGGTGGCTATACAACAATACAGCAGATTCCTGTAGGGAATCATAGAATCATAGAATAGTTAGGGTTGCAAAGGACCGTAAGATCTTCTAGTTCCAAAGCCCCTGCCATGGGCAGGGACACCTCGCACTAAACCATATCACCCAAGGCTATGTCCAACCTGTCCTTGAACACCACCAGCAATGGAGCATTCACAACTTCCCTGGTCAACCCATTCCAGTGCCTCACCATGCTTGCATTAAAGAATTTCTTCCTCATATCCAATCAAAACCTCCCTTCTTTAAGTTTGAACCCATTACCCCTTGTCCTCTCACTACAGTCCCTAACGAAGTGTCCATCCCCAGCATCCCTATAGGCCCTCTTCAGATATTGGAAGGCTGCTATGAGGCCTCCACGCAGCCGTCTCTTCTCCAGGCTGAACAGCCCCAACTTTCTCAGCCTATCTCCATAGCTCTGCAGCAGCCTGCTTTTAGAACAGGGACTGGATATTGTATGTAAAATGACAGTGCTTTGAGCTTTAAGAACTACCTCATGTAGCATGGATATAATTCATCCTATGATGTGCATTCTCTCATTTACCAGGAACTGCATGCTTCCCCTTGCAATCATGAGTGTCCCTGGGTTTATTTTACTTTGGCAAGTTTATATCAACTTGTGTTAGTACATATGTATATATATTAACATATGGCACCTGAATACAATCGGCCTTCAGTTTCCCACTGCCTGGAAGTCAGTGACAGTTACACAAGAAACAAAACCAAACTTCTGCCCACTTGGGCTGATGTCCTACATCAACTGATAAGAATATACCCTAGTAAGTGCTGCAAGTTCTAAACATGGGACTAACCTAAGTATATTTTATATACTTAATGATTTTATTAAGGCAACCAGCATGGAGGTCAAGATCTCATCTGATGGCAAATCCCCTACATCATTGTATAAGGGGCTTTTACATTGATTTTGCACTTTGTATTTTAATCTGAACTCATCCAACTTGTTTTTTTCTTGCCAAAGTTCACCAATACCAATGAGCACAAAGCCAGAGATAGTGTAAACTACTATAGGTGAAATATGTACCACGCATTTTTGAAGTATTTTATTTTTATTAACAAATAGTTCCAAAGGAATGGTTTTTGTGTGACCCAACAGACTTCTGGTGAGCACCACAAGCTTAATACTACTTACACATTATGAAGGTTTTTTGAGGAGACTTTCTGCTTTGTTTCCTTATTGACTGGGTATTGAGGTTGAGTGCTTAAGAAGATTTAAAACCCAACATATTCATTTTACAGTTTTAGAGCAGGATAATAAATTATAAATGCTTTAAATATTCATTAGAATAAAAAATTTAAACCCTTTTATTTGAAGAAAACTCTTACTTGAGCTCAGTCCATTTTGTTTAGCAAAGAGCTCAAGGCTGGTCTACAGGTTTCAAGGGTGGAAACCCTTTTTACAGAATTGCTCAAGAGAAAAAGCCTCACTTCTCTCCTGATAGCTGAATGGAGAAAGTTGCCACAGAGATACATGCTAAACAAAAGGAACAAAAACAGAGGTCTGTTTAGACTCGAAGCTCATGTCAGAAAACAGTAGAAAAACAGGAAGGCACATTCTGAGCCTGGTACCCATTTGGTTCCCACATGTGGTTTCACACTTGTGAGGTAATGGACTATTGAACTACAGTGTTCAATGGCTGTTGCACCTTGCTGCTCATGGCACAGTAACACTTGAGAGCTGTGGAGCATGCTGTAGGTGCACGCAGCAGTTCCTGCACAGTCTCTACCAGAACAGCTATAAAACTTAGAACTGTTTCAGTTGGTGGCAACCGTGTGATATGAATGGGGGAATATAGCAAAGGTAAAGTTTTCACTTAAATATTCACACAGATAACAGGAAAAGAAATCAGAAGTGGTGAAAATAGTATATATATACACTATATGTGAACATGATGAGAAACTAGAAGTTGTATGGTTTTCGCTGTGCCTTAGCAGTCAAACATACTGTAGTTCATTCAGTGTTACTGCAAGTATCACTTTGACAAAAAAAGCGACCAGTTGCTCCAGGCTTTTAAGTATTTCCACCCCTCAAAACCCCAGAAAATCAGGCAGGCGGAGGAGGGTGACTGCTTTCCTCCAACTTACCCACTTGTAAAATGGGTGCTGAAGTTCTGAGCTGCCCAGGGTATAATCTGCTTTCCTGGCATTTTTACATGCACACAGCACACCAAATTCTCATCCTCTTGGGAATTTCCAGAAGTAGGTGACAAAAATTTCAGAACATATCCTTAAAACAAGGATATAATTAAGACTAATATAGTCCATTAAGCAAAACAAATTTTCCGTCAGCTGCAGTGGAAGCAGGGACAGTTCTATTAGATATAAACAGGTTGAAGACAGCACCAGGGTGCATGGTCCCTTTTTTTATTTCCTGTTCCCATTTCTCTTCAGCTGAGCTTTTGAAACATCCCAACTTTGTCTAAAAGAGTGAGAGATTATGAACTTGCAGCTGGGTGCCTAGAGACAGCAAAGCAGCTGCCAGCAAGCCTAGTTATTGTTTATATAAGAGGATGACAACAGCAGACTTGTTTGCCCTTCAGCACTGGCTCCCAAGGGAGTCTGTCAACCCTTTCCTAAACAAGTCAAAGTCTGCCTTCCACAAGTCCAAGGTGGAAGTTCTGTTGAACCCCCTCCTTATTTCTCTGAGAACCAAAACCTCTCATTTTGTGATGGCTATGCCCAGTATGGCCTCCAACCATCACATAACCCACAAGTCCTTTTCTGTCCACAGAGAAGGTCCAAGCAGGGTGCCTTCTCTAGCTGGCTCACTCACCAGCTGTGTTAGGAAGTTATCTTCCACACACTCTAGGAACGTCCCAGATAATTTCCTCTCTGTTCTGTTGTATTTCCAGCAGATATCTGATAAGTTGGATTTGCCAGTGAGAGCAAGGGCTGGTGATATAGATAACAGATTAAAACTCTAGACACAACAGTACATGTTGCACTTGCAGTCAGTTATGCAGAAAAGACATTTCTTTGTCCACACATGTTAAGCCAGTCATTATGATAAAAGATTACAAAGAACTTCACCATCTCTTCTAACAGCACCTGATACCTAGGCTTTTCCTCTGCTGTTTAGAGCACCTATAGCAGGTTTTGTGCATTTCCCCTTCAAATACACAATCTACAAATCTGTGGAATAAAATTATCTCAGTATCATTTTCCTGCTGAAAATCATACAAGGAGAACCGACATAGCTCACTATTCCTCTCATCCAGCTGAAGCAACTATTTGAAACAGTGTGGGTTAAAACCCACACTCATATTTATCCTGTGACACAAACTCCTATAAAAAAGCCTTAGCATCATTGCCTAAGCCTGTTTGACATCTTTTTGACTTTGTTTTGGCATCTATTTTTTCTAGTGTATTAATCCTATTGGAGCTGCACTTTTGGGCAACACATCATCAGGAATTCAACAAGAAAGAGCACATATTATTTGTGTGTGTTAGCAGTCCTGTCATGAGTACAAATAGTGATTTTATGGATATCAAGGGACCATAAACCACCACAGTAAAAAAAAAAAAAAAAAAAAAATCAAATATACCATGTAACCTAACATAGTAACCCTACATTAACCAAATCTTGCAGCAAAATGTTCTGTTCCAAAGTGGTTGCCTTAGTGAAAGTATAACTTAAAATACTGTAAGACAGATAAAGCAAAGCAACATTTAAGCATCATATTGACTTATTTTACTTCAAATCATTCCTAAGCAGAGCATACTAACTTAAATATTATCATAGTAACATAAGAAAAAGCACACTGTATCCAACATAACACTGTCATTCCAGAGGTGTACTAAGGCCTTGTAAGAGTTGAGAGGCAACTTCAGAATGTACTTTGCAGTCTTCTATCTTAAAATTAGGTCAGTGCTTTGAAACATCAACTTGCAGAATGTGGAGAAAAGCTGGCATATATTCGGGAGTTCAGGGTCCAGTAACACAAGAGAAAGCATTTAGATTTATCCAGCTTTAGTCTCAAGAAGAGGCAACTGAGGAGAGTAAAAAGCTCAAAGAACTATACTATTTTTCAATGGTTATCACTATGATCAATTCATTGTGTCATCTCAGTCTCAGTTCAGAATCTGAAGATCCTGAAGAAGGATAGTAGTGCCCAACCCATAGTTTTCCTCACCTTTTCTTTCATCCTGCAAAGCAGAAGTGCTATGCATATTTTTCCAGCTGCACTATCCTTCTGCAGCATCAGCTCCTAAATGCAGAGCCTGCAATCAATACATTAAGCTTCTTCATGTCTCTCTGTCTCAAGCCCTCCTGAAATATAATCTGTCCACTTCTTTCAAGAGTGAGAGTGATGTGATACTAGTAGAATAACATTTTACTCTCAAAGGCTATCTTTTCCTTCCATTGACTTAGTCTTCCTTTCAATGTGGCCAGCAGGTCGAGGGAGGTGATTCCCCCCCTCTGCTCCAGCTGCATGAGACTGTCATGGGTTCAGCAGTAGCAGCCATTTTTCTCCTTCTTGGTAGCTGGTGTAGCACTGTGGTTTTGACTTTCGGCCTGGGAACAGTGCTGACAACACCAATGTTTTGGTTACTGCTTAGAATGTTTTGGTCTGACCAAGGACTTTCTGAGCCTCATTCTCTGCCGTGGAGGAGGGGAAGCTGTGAGGAAGCAGAAACAGGACACCTGACCCAAACTGGCCAAAGAGGTATTCCATACCACAGCACATCATGCCGAGGATGAAAAAAGGGAGGGCAGAGACCTGGAAGGTGTTGGTGCACTGCTTGGTGAGGCTGGGTGTAGGTGGTGAGCAATTGTATTCTTTTCTCTCGTATTTCTCTTGTCATTATTATTATTGGTGGTAGCAGTAGTGGTTTGTGTTATACCTTAGTTACTAAACTGTTCTTATCTCAACCTGTGGGAGTTGCATTCTTTCTATTCTCCTCCCATTCCTTCAGGAGTCGGGGGGAAAAAAGAGGGGGAAATGAGTGAGCAAACTACATGTTTTACGGTTTAAAACATGACAGCTGAACCTGTGTTCAGCTCCAGGGATCCCAGCACAAGAGGAATATGGAACTGTATGAGTGAGTCCAAAGGAGGTCATGAAATTGATCCAAGCGCTAGAGCACCTCTGCTATTAAGACAAGGCTAAGAGATCTGGGCTTGTTCAGCCTGGAGAAGAGAAGGCTTTGGGGAGACCTTAAAACAGCTCTCAGTACATAAAGGGGCTACAAGGAATCTGGAGAGGGGCTTTGGACAAGGGCCTGTAGGGACAGGATGAAGAGTAATGGCTTTAAGGAAGATTTAGACGATATCTTAAGAAGAAATTATTCAGCATAAGGGTGATGAGGGGCTGGCACAGGGTGCCCAGAGAAGCCGTGACTGCTCCATCCTAGCAGTGTTCAAGGCCAGGTTGGACAGGGCCTGGAGCAACCTGGTCTAATGTGACATGTCCCTCCCTATGGCAGATTATCTTTAAGGTACCTTCCAGCCCAAACCATTCTATGACTCTATGATCTCTTTACTTTTTTCCCCGAATGTGTTGGAATGATGAGAGACACTGGGCATAAGTTGAAACGAGAGAAGTTCAGAGTGGGTTCAAGGAGAAATTGACTATGCCATGAGGACAGTGAAGTGGGTTTCCCAAAGTGTCTGTGGAGCCTCTATCCATAGTGGTTTTGACTATCTGTCTGGATAAAGCTCTGAGCAACCTGGTCTGACTTCAGAGCCATCCCTCCTTCTCCATGTCAAAAGTTGCTGACCTGCGCAAGATACCTGTAGCAGCTTTACAAAACAAAAATAGTGCAAGGAATCTCTTAACTCTTTAAGCCAAATCCCTCAGAATCAGCATATTCATCAGTAGGGAAAAAAAAAAATATTTTTTACTAAGTATTAACACCAATTATTAATGATCTTGGTGGAGTTTAGACTTTCTTCCTTGATGAAAGTTCCTGATAGCTGTCAAAAAGTAAACCTGGCTAGACTCTGCAAGCTGATGTCTTGCAAGAGGTCTTTTCAGATTGTCAGAGCCATGTCAAAGACAGGCCAGGTCCCTAAATCTTATGCCAAGCTAGGTGCCTGTGGTAATATAACATCCTCCCAAAGACAGCCTGACCTTGGCAGCTACACACATGCAGTTATCAATCAAGGTTTATGAATGAACGACAAAGGCAAAGCCAGCCCAGTGTCTGCATCTCAGGCAGACAGAACAGATGCCCTGATGTCTGGATAGGTGAGTGCCAATTGCTTCACCCCCAGCACCTGCTGCTGGCCAGTCCAGAGCTGGGACTCTGGGTTGAGAGTGGAAGAGATGCTCAAAAATAGGTGCCTGAAATGCTACAGGACTGGCAAGGTGATAGATTTTACAGGTGGAGCAAGAACTAGAATGGAAATGGTTCAGGTTGCAATTAGAATTTAAATGGTGTAGCTAGAAAGATATGTCATCCATTAAGCATCTGACTTAATTTCTCCTTTAGAAGAAGCAATTAGATTCCTGAAGTACTGCTCTAGGATGTATACAGGAATTTCAAGGTATGTTGTCTCTATGGCTCAGGAAGAGGGAAAAACAATCAAAGATCTAGGAGCTCTATTGACTTTATCTGTTTTAAGGCAGGTTTCGTAAACTGATGTAGGAGATTCTAAATTTTGTATTTAAGGTGGGCAGCCAGGTAGAACAAGGAAGAGGGCTGAACTGGTTCTACTTTTTTAAACATCTGTTTTTTAAGGCAAGTAACCTGGAGAAGTGACTTACCAGTAGGTTTTTCTTGCATAATTAGGATATTCCCTTAAGGAAACAAGAACGCTTCCTGGTAGACATTTTAATGGAAAAGCAACAATGAGCTTACATACCATAACGAATCTGCGCAGAAAGGAGACAGTTTATTAAAACACAAGGCACAAAAACATTCCTAGACATATTAACAGGAGAAAATCATCAGGCATCAGGCTTCACTAGACTAGCATTCCTTAGGATTACATGTTTAAATACAATCCCCCTCAATGAAGAAGCAGAGACATGATTAGAGTACTGGCACTAAAACCAAAATAGAGTATCCAGAGCATTTACAGGTGCTAAAAGCATGTCCATATAACTAATCAGAACAAAGAATAAGAGGAGTTTCAGTTCTCTGGCGGGTTTGGAAAGGAAAGCTTCTTTTGCGCTAGCAGACTGCTAAGACTGTACACAAATGGAGATATCACTAAAAAAGCCAACGTACAAGAAACATTTTTCATTTGCCCACATCAGAAAGGGATATTTCTGGCAAAACCAAACATTTCAAGAGTAATTGACAGAATAAATACAAATGTGTCTTCTGATACTGCCAAATTTGCTTTTAATTGTAAAATGGTCAAAGCAACATTTTGGGGGATTCATATATATAATCTATAATCTCCAAGGTATTTTCTGTGCTTAGGCACATATGTTTCAAGGCTTCAAAGTCAGCTTTAATAGTATTTTCAAGACAGGTTTGAGTTTTTTAATGCCAACTTGAAGTATTCAAATACAATCCCAAAATTACTCATTTCACGTTTTAGTGATAGATTTCACATGCCTTGGTTTCCCTGATTGGATTTCCCAGATTCACAGACAGAATTACACAGAGTCAGGAACAGGAGCTAACTCTCCTGGCTTCCTTTGTCAGACACTTAATGAAGAGCTTATCCTGTGTCTTTTGAACATGTATATTGTATAATCCCTTTGAGGACCAGGGGCAGAGAAGTGCATGCATACATACACATACCCATACACATCCAAGTGAACTACTCTGATCATGCACTGTTTTTCTATGAGATTCTGGCAAAAATAAACAATTGAAATAAGATGTATATTAGTATGTGTTCACGCAAATATTCACATGCAAATACTGCACATCTCACTAGGCTTTGAAGCCACTGGATTGAGGGACAGCAAGAACAGCACCGGAATTCAAATAATAATATTTACAGAGCAAACCTTGAACTATTCACAGATGTTCTATTTAATATCTCACCTTACAGTCTGCACAATGGGCATGTGTACTAAAATGAAAATAAAATCTATTTACAAAGCAAAATTAGTACCTATGTTATTGTCATGAAGGGTTTATTGCAGATAGCTCATTGCAACCAGACATCTAAAACATAACCTGTTCAGCACAACAGTTTCAAACGTAGGTCTTTAAAAAACAGATAAGAACCTAGAGAGCCTGCCTATTGAGGATAGTCACCTCATGAGATACTCAACTGTGGAGAATAAGCACGGACCCCGTTTCTGGTTAGGAAACGAAATCGTTTATTTCCAGAAGGTCCAGGGTTGATATAGGCTATCCGAAG
>JAOEHY010015621.1:0-69144 GCA_025447955.1 Psilopsiagon aurifrons | reverse complement strand
GGCCTGAGCGGCGGCGGGTCCCGGTTGCGGCGCGGAGTGGTGAGGGACGGGCCTGGCGGGCGGGGTGCGGGGGGGCTCGGCCCGGCCGTGCTGCGGTCTCTGAGGGGGTGCGGGCGGTGGGCTCTGCGCCCCTTCACCGGTGGGAGGCTGGGGGCAGCTCCCGTGGGGCCGGCCTCGGGCTCGGTGTCCTGTGAAGGCCGCTCACGTCGCAGGGCTGAAGGCGATGGCCGCGGCCGTGCCCGCCGCTCCTCGCACCGGCCGGGCCGGCTGTCTGCAACAAGTGTCTGCGCTACAAGCGGGGAGCGAAACAGCTCCAAGCGCGCGTTGAGTGCGCGGTGTTCCCTCCCACCCCCTCGTTCCGCGGGCTGGAGTTCCTCAGCGATGCGCTGTGCTCCGGTGTTATTCCAGAGCCTTTGCGTTCGGGGTAGCTCTGTTTTCTAACGTTTGGTGCCAGGTTAGCGTTCCTGGTTCTCTTGCTGTGGTCTAGGGGAATGCTGAGCGTGTCCTGTGTTTCTCCCCATCTGCCATAGGGGTTTTGCATGCCTGTGCTCTGCTAAGCAGTCTAGGGCAGGCAGAGTGGTTGGATCTCTCAGCGGACGATTTGAGCCAGGAGGTGGATAGAAATGTTTTCTCGTCTCGCCTGCAGAAACCGGACTCTGGTCAGGCCTTTGTTTTCGTGCATCTCCGTGAAATCTGGGAAGTTTTCAGTCAATAATTTGCAGCAAAATGGCCTTGCCATCTTCTCTGTTGCATCAGCTGGTGTGCTTCTTAAAACTATATTTATCCGTGCCTGCTCATACTGAGGGCTTTACCAAGCCTTGTAACCATGGTTTGCTGCTCAGAGCCTGCCTGGGGCTGGGTGGGCTGCCTGGGATGGGGATGTTTTGCTCTGGAAGCTCTGTATGCAGTGAGCAGGGCTGTGAAGGGTTGCTGGGGTGTTTGCTCTGTCGTGGTTTGCTTTTTGGCTCTGTGAATTCTGTCTCGCATGCAAACAGCGAGTTAAAAAGAGAGCCTGAGGTGGTTTTGAGTGTCACAGTCTGCAGGGCCTCGGTGGAGGACTTCCTTTACGTGTGGGGACTTTCCCAGTTCTGACATCTCATCCATGTAACCAAGTGCTTTTGTTTAGTAGTTAATTAACACAGGAGGTAGAAGAATTGTAATACTTAATCCAGCTCCTTGTCAGCACAGGATCATTCTTGTTCTGGGGGTGTATTACTGATGTGCAGACAAAGATCCTTAGCTGAAATTCTTTCATGGAGCCCTTCTTCCTAAGGAACAGGCATTCCATTGTCCTTGTCCACAGACTGCATCTTACACAACTTAAGGAGGAAAGATCTCCGGGGGGGGGAGAAGGGTTTACTCCTGGCCCTTATGCTCAAATGTTAATTTAGAACTCCACATTTCCTGTGATTCACAGCTTGTCTCTTGACATCAGTGCAATTTTCCGTGGGAAAAAAACAAGAGCAGAGTGCCTTTGAGCAGAAACTGAACCGCTAGTTAACTTTTCCCACATGGTGTTGTCATTAAGTGCAGCCTTCCATCAAGTACTAGCAACTGCTAGGCTGTTGGGGTTTTTGTTTGTTTGTTTTCCTGGCCTCTTGGTTGTTGGTTTGTGTTGGGATTTTTTCTCCCCTATTTGTGTTACAACTTCTTTTATTCAGTTAATTTTGCTCTTAACAGTGATTTTCATTTTAACAGGAGTGTGTGGGGGCATTGATCAGCATTCTAGCAGCTGCAATTAGTATTGGGTGGAAAGTCTTTCCTGAAGTGCTGTTTCAGACATACTACAACCAAAACAGTGCATTGATTTCTCCTTCCTCCCCTCCCTGGGGTTCACAGCTGGGAAGTCTGGATTGTGGCTTTATTTAGAAAGCAAAGGCTGTGGTCTGCTTTTTGATCACAAGTTCCTCAGGCAGTTGAGATGGAGCATGTTGGCCTGTTCATTACTTTGGGTTTGGTAGGTTTAGGGAGCTCCTTTTGCCACCAGCTTTTCCTGTGCAGTATGTGAGCTCAGTGAGGTGAAAAACGTAGATCCATATATGCGTAAAAACAGCTCTTCCTGCAAACAAAAGCAAACGTGATGTAAAACCAGGAAAGGTTTTGTCCTAATAAAGCAACTATAAACGGCAGGTATAGGTCTTTTTGCTGAAAAGATTGCAGTCATCTTTGCACTGCCAGTACTCAGCTGGAACTTTTGGCTGTCAATTGCAGCAGTCAGGGAGTGTGTTCTCGGTAGGTTGGGTGCAGAGCATTCCCAGCGCAGGGATGGCCTGGGTGTGCCGTCAGGTGGAATGTGAGTGGCAGGAAGTGTTTGGCAAAACAAATAAATCTGCTCAAGTCTAGGGGCACTAGAGGAAACAAAAAGTAGATGCTTTGCTAAGTTGAGCAAAAGAAACTTCTTTAGGGGATTTTTTAAGTCTTTACATCACTGTGCAGGGCAAAAAAACCCCAACAAACCAATCGGTGACTGGTTATTATAATGATGAAGTTGTTTGAACTGAAAGGGCAAAATAACATGCCGAGGAGAGACTCTGAAAACTTGTGCTTCTCTTTTTTGCTGCGAGTTACTTTTGCCTTAGTTCCCTGCGTCAGAGAACCCTCAGTCCTGGCTTTATTGTGTCAAACTCTCAGAGCCTTGCTTGGTGTAGGTTTGTTGTACTGCTTTAGCTGGATAACTGGAAGAAGAGTAGAGAATGATGATGAAAAGCAAGACAATAGCATTTCTATAGGCTTGCACATTTTTCTCGTGCAGAAACCTAGAGAGGTTGTTCTGGGAGCTGCTGATCTGTGAACCATTTTATGGAATCCTGTGAATCAGAGAGGTGCTGTGGACATCTGGGGTTTATGCAACTCTGTTGACTTGTCTTTGTTTTCAATCTTTATTCCAGAAGAGTTGCCATTACTGAAGATTCTTAATGCCAGATAATCAACTTGCTGCCGAATAACCATGAAAGAGACGAGGTAGCTGCCCAAGCGTGAGATAGAAACTGATTTCAATGGATTCAAAATATAAAGACGATTTATTTAGGAAGTATGTACAGTTCCACGAATGCAAACTGAGTGCCTCTGACAACAAGCATCGTCCGATTAATGATGAATATTTACGAGTGGCAGCCGCAGCCTTTCTTTGCCTTCCCAAAGTTGATCCCTTTTATAGATTCCGGTTGATAAAGTTCTACGAGATTGCTGAAAACTCACTGAGATCTGTGAAATCCTCAAGTTTACATTCTCTACGTAATGCATTCAGCATGCTCGAGACAGTTGGAATTAATCTCTTTCTTTACCCCTGGAAAAAGGAGTTCAAAAATATTAAGGTAAGACATTTTATGTGTGGCCATAGTGAGAACATGATTTGTTTTTCTTCAACATACTTCATGTGTTTCTTCTGTAGTCTTGCTTTCTTTTCCCCATCTATTAGCATGATGTATATGTTTGTCTACATACAGTTGGTAAACAGAAGCCATAGGAAAATTGCAGTTTAAAGTGTTGAACTGGCAAGAGCAGAAGTAAAAGTACTTTTGCATTTATAATATAACCATAAAATAGAGGAAGAGATTATTTAAGGGTTTTTTTCAGCCTAGTTTGCTACAGTGTCTTCATTTCTACTTTGAGATGCTTTCACTAGGGTGAAGTGGCCAAGTTTTGTTTAAGCTCATTCAAAGTTTGATTTTTTTCTTGGAACAGCTATTAACAGAGCATAAGTACTAACAACCATTGCATGCTTTCAAATGGATGCTTTGCTGGGGTTTCCACAAGTTGTAGGATGATGGTAAAGGAATTTCTCTAAAAGCATTGTTTCCAGAGTATCTTTTATCTGCTTGTCAGCTCTCAGTTCATGAAGTTTGGATTTTAATGTGCTTTCAAATTATTTATCTATGCCAGGATCTCAGAGGTAAAAGTAAGAACTTGTACATTGCTCGGCTTGGGTGCTGGAAGTCAGATAGTGAGTTTTCTGCTGTTGATTTTTCTCTTTTATCTTTTCCTATATGATTATTCAAAACTGCTGCAGCATTTCAGTAGTGAATGCTGCAGGTGTCTTACAAGAGCAGTTTTGGTACTTGAAAGCTGAATGAAAACACTGCCGGTACAGGTGTCTAAAGTCATTTGTGGGTTGTGTGCTCTAGTGACGGGTGCTTTTGTTTTTCTTTAAGATGTATTTCATGATTTCCCTGAGGGGGAGCTACCTTTATTCAAGTTCTCTATATAGATCTTTTTCATCTTATGCTTAAGTTCTGGCCTTTGAAATGCTGGTTGATCCATTGAGGATAGCTCTTGATGTGCTGCTGATACTGACTTTGGTTGTGCGTTGTGGATCCAGTAGCCGTTCTGTACAAAGGTATGATGGGCAGGTTACTCTTGCCTGCAATCTAAACCAGTTTGAACTGGGTTAAGAACATACCTTGGATATACCAGATGCAAAGGATATTTCAACGTGCGCAAACTCATTTTGGGGGTATTTTTTGGTCGTTTTTAGTGCTTGACTTAATATGAAATTATATAAACCAGACATTTGAAACTGCATAGTAATAGTACAGTATATTTAAAGCTGAAGAAGACTTGTACTCCCACGGTAACTCAGAGTTCCTGTTACCTCTATCTGGCCCCTGTCCAGGGGGCAATACATGAAATCTGCCTTTTTACCTTTCATAGTAAGCTTGCTTGTAAACGCAAACATATCTGGTATGCGTAAAAGTTTATGTCCTCCCTGTTGGTTTAAATCACTGTGCTATGCACTGACATTATGCTAATCAGGATTTCAATTTGAATGGAAACTTTCCTCCTTTGAATTTGCCTCATGCAGAATTTCCATCTGCTGAGCAGGAGGAATGCAGAAATGGAGTTCATCTTGCCATGGGAGTTGCGTGTGTTCACTGTGGTTATTATTCTATTTAATTATATGGTATCTGTCACTGAATTATCTGAACATCTAGTCCACCACTGAATTTGTAACCTAGTTTTCCTTTTATTTCCCCCCAACCCCTTAGACCTACACTGGACCCTTTGTTTATTATGTAAAGTCTGCTCTAACTGAAGATGATGTAAGGCAAATTTTGAACTACATGGGCTATGTTCAAGAACTGGGAACAACGTATAAGCTCAAAGAGCAGGTTGATGCCATTCAAGTGAAAATGGTTTCATTTGAACTCTTTTTGGCCAAAGTGGAATGTGAGCAGCTTGTTGAAATTCACTTGCAAGTGAAGGATAAAGGTTATTCAGAGGTTGATGTCATAAATGAACGAAAAAATAGCACTGAAGATGTTAGAGGCTGCTCAGAAGCCATGAAACGGCGCGTAGAGTGCAAAGAAAACTTGAACACTTCCATGGCACGAATGGTACTCCAGAAATCAGCAAGCGAACGGGCTTCTAAAGATTATTTCAAGCCAAAGGTGAGCAAGCCTTCTAAATCAGTGGACACATATGATAATTATTGGGAAAGTAAGAAACCACCTTTGATGAGCTCACTGAGTCTCAGGAAAGAACCATTTTTAGTTGATGCAGAAGATGACATTAAAGATGAGATTATCCGTCCATCACCCTCTCTTCTGACAGTGTCAAGCTCCCCACACGGGTGTTCAGATGAATTCTTGCCAACTTCATCTCATCACAATGGCATGCTAAGAACAAATGTCCCTTACAGCTCCTATTTTTCTGCTCAAGAGGACTTAGATTTATATACTGATTCTGATTCTAGAAGTATGTTAAATTTTAAAAGACAAGAAGCTATTAAGCCCGATATATGGGTGTTAAAAAATGATGCCAACCCTGTTTACCACAAACGCACCCACCTAGCCAAAGAGACAGCTTCCCTCAAGTGCCAAAACTGTGGTGTACCTTGTGGCACTTCTGTTTGCCAAAAGTGTGACAATCTGTACAACTCTAGGCAGGAATACCCAGCAGTGAAACAGAGCACCTATTCAATCAAACCACTTCCAAACGATGGCTTGCCTCCTGCGTCTCTAAGGGATAAATCTCAGTACTCATCACAGACTCAGAGTCAAGAGAGAGCTGCTCAGTTCAGTTCAAAACCCAAATCTTCAGGCACCTCGCGCTGCGGCTTTTGTAACCGGTCTGGAGCTGCAAACACTTGCACGTTTTGCTCTAAGGTCTCATGTGACACTTGCCTCAATGCTTACTATTATGATCCCTGCTGTAGGAAAAGCGAGCTTCACAGATTCATGCCTAACAATCAGTTAAACTATAAATCGTCCCAGCTGTCCCATGTAGTTTATAGATAGACTTGATTAGTCTGTTTTGGAGGGGAAGGAAAGGGGGAGGGGAAAGGGCTATCTTAACTAATGTTCTGACTCCATGATAAGAAAATAACACTGACCTCTTACCAAAAGAACACATCCAAATGTCTGGAACCGTGGTTCAGCGATCAGGTGCCAGTTCTTGATTTTTGTGGCTTCTCAGATGCTGCAGACACATTCGATTTCATGCTGCTATAATTTAGGTAACTCCTGAATGATCATTACTTTTCATTTTCAAGGGGGAGAAGAGCACATTTGGTTTTTTTTTTTCCTTTAAAACTTGGCAGCTGTTGTATGTCAGAAAAGTGACATCAAACCTGTCTCTTCCGTTGCAGTCATCTCCTTGCCCAAGTAAATCCATACAAGCCTTGAAAATTGAAGGTCCACATTTTCTATTAGAGATGAAACTACTGCCGGTTTTTGATTAAAGTATGACTCCCAAACGTGCAAGAGATGTGAATGGCTCCTTTTGCCAACAAGGACTATTTTATCTTTTTTCTTTCTTTTTTTTCTTTCTGAAGTGTCTGCATTTCTCAATCTCCAAAATGCAAACACCGACCGCCACTCTTCCTTTTGTCTTTACATTTCTTCCTTCTCCCCTTATCTCCCTGTTGTTTATCTCGAAGTTCTGTAATCTGAGTCTGGACAATTTGTGCTTTGTTTTCTGGTGTTGCCGATTTCATTCTACTGGATTTTACAGTATGGTAGTTCAAAAAGGTGAACCTGTAGTCACGTTACTTAAATTATGCCTGGAGTATTGTCCTTTCAGATGAGTACTGACTTTCTTTACTTTCTGTTGCACATGTATTAAGTACTGTTCTTTGTACTGTAAATAGGTATTTGGAAACAGTTTATTTTTAATAAATATTTAATATGTTGAGTTCTTAAAAGTGGTAGAATCATTATAACTATGAAGTCTCTCTGGGTTATTTGTTCAGGTGACTTTTTGTTTTTCCTTGTACTGTATTTCATAGCTTATTATAGTCACTGTGGCAGACTGATCAATTTTGGGGTTTTAATCTGACTTTTTTTTTTTCTCTCCTTCTGACAAGGCTACCACTAATCTGAGTGGAGTCTTGTCTAAGAATTGCAGGATTTTGGTTCTCAGTGCACGCTTTTCCTTTGTGGTTATGGAAATTGTAAGTATAAATGTTATGCTTGCTTCCAAATTCATTGCCACCTCTCTAGTGTAGTCCAGCAAGTAAAGTGCTGGCCTGGTTAAAAATCAGAGCTCATTTGTGACTCCTGTAAACCCATCAGTCATGGATGTGAATCAGATAATAAGATTTATCTCTGTTACTGTAGCACATAGGAACCCAAGTGGAGAAGCAGGACTCTGTCGTGCTAGGCTCTGTACAGTTTGACCCCCAAACAGCACCTGGTTATGAATAGGCTTTAGTTTTTTTGTTAAAAGGAAACCCACAAGAATCCTTCTAGCTTCCTTATTCCACCTAGCTGGTTAGAGCAAAGTATCAGGCAACCTAATCTGATGTGCAGAATTTAATGTGTTTAAAATATCTGTAATAAAACTCTAGCTGAGATGTAAACTATGTACTCCACTCTGCACTAAAATTGTTCACTTAGGGGTTTTTTAAACACTGTTAGAGTCTAGGCTTCTAAACTTAAGTGTCCATCGATCCCTGTGTGACAGAAACATGCATGAATGATCATTTGTATTACATTTTTTGGGTGGGGGGAGGGCTTGAGGTAGGTAGAGGGGGAAACTATATAGGCTAATGTTGTAAAATAGCTAAAATAATTTTAGCCATAAATGGGTGTCAGAAGTATTATGGAAATAAGGTGAAATCTGGGTCTTACAGAGGGCTGAGAGTAGTAAGTTACTGTACAGTTTGCACTAAGAAACAAAGTGAATAGTGTGTGTTTAGCAATCAGGGAAAAGTCTGAATCAAGTGACTGCAGCTGAACATTATGGTATAGGCAAGTATTGCCTTGCTGACCCTGAAGGTTGGGGTGAATTTGTTTAGGTGACTGATTTTAAGGTTTTGAAAATCTTGTATGTTTTTTCTATAAATATATATATATATAAATATGACACAAATGTAGATACATTCTGTATATAGTGAAGAATTTCAAAACAATTTTACTATTAAAATGCAGTCTAAGGGTGGTTTTCATTTCGGTGGCTATTTTGGTTTTGATCATCTTCCTGAAGTGTCATGCCTGTTTGGCTGCTCTACAGTGTATCTTCTAGTTCACTAGCTCAATTTCCATATGGCTACTCACTACAGTGAATAACTAAAACTGTGATGCCACGTAATTTTTACGGTGAACATAGCAGGGACTATACTTGCTTTGAAAAAGAAAAGTCCTGTGTATATATGTCATGGAATACTGTAGTACAAAACTGTGTTGAATTGAAGTGATACCATGCTCTATTTTTGTGTATCTTACTGTATGAGTTTGCTGTGATTGATACAGTAAAATATATGCTAATTTAAAATGCAGGTGTTTTGCATCTGATTTGTTTAAGTTATGTTTTGAAGGAATTAAAAAATAAAGAGGCCTTTAAGAAAAGGCTTAAACTCTTTTCTTAAAGTGGAGTGCATGTAGCTGTCTGTCTCAGAACTGCGTTTTGCATGCAGAAATGAGTTGGTGCCCAGAGGTAATCTTTGGGGTCAAAAATGGGCAAGAGTGTATGTATCATGAGCCTCAGCGTTATGAAACTGGAGGTACTGCTTGCAGAATGAAGAGCTTTTTTTAAAAGCTTTTATTTTCAAGTCTTAGCAGCATGACTCAGTTTGTTCCATAAGAGCACGTAAGCCAATATGTCAGCAGTCTGCAGCAGACAGACTAACGTGGGGTGGAGAGCAGGTTTCATGGGTGATGTGAAGCTAACAGACATTGATTTCCAGCCTTGACTCTCGATGTCATACACGCTTCTAACGAGCTTCCTGATAAAAGCTGCATCTCGCAGAAGATGTGTGATACTACTGATGTACTTTTGGCACTTGAGTTAGGCCTTCTGTCTCCTTCTTCATCCTGCTAGCTCTGGAGCAGGATAGTTCCTCAAGTTCCAAACTAGATCACTTTTTCATTTGTCCTTTATGTTAAAGCATGTCAAGCGACTGCTGAAATGCCAGAAGTACCATTTCTACAGGACCTCTAATCTTATGATCTCTCGAGGTTACTAGAAGCATCAGGGATGATTATAAAAATCAGGCTCAAGGTAACTAAAATATTCTTGCAGGAAATCTTATCTTACATCACAGTGCTTGTGCTGATGTATTTCTGGTGCATATAAAACAAGACTTTATGATGTTTGACATTTCTGATCACAGACCTGTGTGTGTCTCCTATGTCTTTTGCTCTCAACAGAAGTTTAAAGGATGTTAGTCGTTCAGACTTGACTGTTTGAACTGACAGCTCCTTAAATTTGTTTGTTTCTGGAAGATGCCTGTAGGTTACAAGCATTTAGTACATGTTGCTAATTATGCTGTAGAATTTATTTTAAGGGAAAAGATTCACCTTTCTAATATTTTTTTAGAGCCAGAAGCTAATCTGAGCATGGTGATACATCGCCAGAGTGACTGGGTGAAAAGCAAGAGGTTATTCCAAGTTAAGGTACCACGTTGATGTACCTGTTTTGGCTCCGATTTAGTTAGTTCTCTGAAATGGGTAGGAGTTAAGGCTTTTAGCATGGCCAGTACTGTGGTATCTGAGCAGCGACTGAGTTGAGCTACAAATATTTCTATGTGTGAAGGAATGCCCCATGCTTCTTTCTGAAAATCACGGAATGTGGTAATGTTTGTCCAAAGACTGTTCGGTATGTAAATGTCTTAGAAATCTTGTATAAAATGAAGTAGAATTGAACATTGCAGTTACTTTTAATCACTTTCCTTCAGTTGGTTGTACTCTCCTAGGAAAGATACTTTTTTTTGTAACTTGTCTTGCCAGCTTTGAAAATGTAGGGGCAGGGAATCAGTAATTAAGTAGCTTTCTGGTTTTGTACTCCTACACCCCTGCTGTGAAAAACAAACTCTGAGAGCAACCTTTTGCACTGAGCCTCTATATGAAAATGAACAGACAAGTGCATCAAATCATCTTATGCAGTGCCTGGAGGAAGGCAAAAGGTTGAAGTATGTGATATGGCAGCAGCTCTTTTAACTCTAAAATCCTGCAGACATGCCACATAATTGAAGCTCTTCCATCTGAGGAGAGGTGTAGGAGAGCCAGAGAGCAGCTGCTTTGTTTGACAGGCTTGCTGTGCAGATTTCAATGTGCTAATGTGTGGAAAGCGAGGCTGTTCCTTACAGCATTGAAGCTCTGCGTTGAAAATATCTTGGCATATTTTATACTGTGCAGTGGGTCTTGGTTCAGACCAGAATCACAGGAGTCCTGTGATACGGTAACCTGCGTAGCGCTACAGGTAGTCAGTGTGCTGATGGGCAGCTATTTGCAGCCAGACCGTGCCCAAGTCAGAAAAGGCAACTAATACCAGACTGACCATGTGGAGTTGCAGGAATGCTTGACCTGTAACCAGGAATTTATGGCACCTAGTAGCACTCAGAGTGCAGCAATCCTTGCAATTCCTTGTTTTCCCCTCCTGCACTGCTTTTGCTGCTTTCACAGTGGGAGACAGGTGATGAGAGCTCTGCCATTGCTGGGAGTTGTTGCTTTTTTGGAAACAGCTGCTTTGCTGCCTTGACCTCTGCAGAAGAAAGGATCTTGTCTCCTTAGGAATCCCTGCAAACATGGGAGACAAAGCCTTGCTCAGGGACTATGGGATGCTTCCACTTGATTTCTGCCATTTTGTAAGTCAGAGTTGCTCCAAGATTTTCCAAATGCAGGCAAAACAGACCATCTGGACCGTGCTGCCACAGATGCTTTCCTCGTGGGATGGGTTTGCGGTTTCCTTACCCTGAGAAACAGCAGGGTCAGAGGCTATGGTTACTGCTGGTCCACCGCTGCAGTCAGCTACCCATACTCCTGATCTCTCAGCTGGCAGCAGTGGGTCTGGTTTTCCACTGTGGTAGCAGATGAAAAGGGGCTATGGAAATATTCACGACATCCAGCAGCTTCCCAAGTTGCCTGTGCTTAAAACCAGGCATGGACTTCCACTGAAAGGCTTTGTGCAGAAAAGAGGTGGGCAAGTGGAAATGTTCCAGATAAAAATGAAACAACCTGCTCTGGTATTTTTCTTTAGCATCAAGAAGAAATTTATCTTCCAGCATTTGAAATCTGGAAGGCACTGAAGTCCTATTGCAGGGAACTTCAGATGAGGTTAGGGATTGTTTTAATTACTGATACTTCATATTGGTGGGGTTTCTTCTTAATGCTGCAGAACCTGAATTTAAGTCGTGATGGTCCTGGTCCTTCTGTTCAGGCTGGGCTCTATCATAGTAGTTCCTGCTTTGAGATCAGGATGTGAAGTACCTTCTGACTGAAGTAATACTACCCATCTGCTTTTCCTGTCTTATAGTGAGCTTTTAGTTAATTCTGCATTATGCAGTTCACTGAATTGAAGACAATGTCAGAGCTCAAAGAAGCTTTAAGTAGTGCAGAATCAGGCCTGCAGTATGTGGCTGACAACTTGCATGTGGCAGCTGCTTCTGCTGTTGTGGGTGTGGGGCTGTCATGCTTCCTGCTTTAGAAATCATTCTCATGATAGTCATACTGTTCTGAGAGGTTTTTTTATCATCAACCTGCTTTAAAAAAAGAAAAAGAAAAATCAACCCACAACTGTTCATCAGCTCCTTAGTGAAAAACGCTGCTTTCCCCCAGAGTCAGTGCAATCTGGTTTGTAGCTTCGTGTGCAGCGTGCTCCCATTTAACTGCCTTACCTGAAGCTTTCACAGTCCAGCTTTCTGAAGCACTGCCAGTCTAGTGAACCATCTTCACCAAAGCAGCAATCTCTGCATGTCTCTCCATCATTGCACATGTATAAGCTCTGCTCTGCACTTTACCTTCCAGTTAGGCAAGACTGAGCTTCTGTAGTGACTCAGTTGTGGATCTGTGCCAGTGGCATGTGTAAACCCCAAATCCTAATAAATGAACTGTTAATCAAAACAGATGCTACTAACAAGCAAGTCTAAAAAGGAACAGCCTGTTTACATGTCTTGGTGCACTCATGCTAACTAGTGTATTCATGGTGAACCTTCCCACAAAGCAGCTCTGTGATGGAGGGGAGAGGCCTCTTCCCCTGCTGTGTGGTCCCTTGCACCACCGGCAGTGGGGAGTGAGTGGGGTCCCACAGCAGGGCCACAGAAGCTGATGGAAACTTGCTAACAGAATCTGTGTGGTCCCTTAAAAGGTACAGAGGAACCCTGTTAGATGCTTACATCGGCCCAGGGCCAGAAGATCTCCCAGAGAGCCAAGTTCTGGCATGAAGATTCCCTCTGCATTGCTAGGTGGAGTGTGGCTGGGTGGGAATGTTGAAGGCAACCTCTGGAAGTAGCTGCATAACTGTTCCTTACCAGTTGCCGACACTAAAATCCAGCAGATACCTGGTAGCACTTTGCTGGCTTGGTTGGGGGTGTAGATGGGATTGTCTAGCTCTGGAGTGATGGGGGTTTTGCTTGGCTAGGTTTCTTTGGACATACTCTCCATTACAACCAAGCATGCAGTGAGCCTGTAATTGCTCACATGGAGAGGGTTGTACTGTGATGCCAAAGGGACACTGGAGGGAATGGGCAGAGTGCCACTGATGGCGCTCTCTGAGCCTGGTGCTTGGATGTGCCCAAGGAGAAGAGTGGCTGTGTGGATTTGTTGGCTGTAGGTAGTGCAGGTTGATTCAGAGGCAGAAGCAGAAGGGGACAAGGGTGCCATCTGCTCCATCACCTGCTCAAAACCTGCTTCCTCGGGCTGCATTGCTGGAGTGAGCCATAAGCCTTTCTGTCCAGAGGGGTCAGCTCAGCATCACTGTGAAACACCTCCTGGGAACTCAGTTTCCCTTGGATGGAGCTGGTGGAGGTGGCTCGATTATCAGTCCTGGGATGTGCATTGAGGGGAGACTGCCATTTCTATCACTCTTTGCTTTATGCTTGGTTCCTGGCCCTAAATTGCAAACCTGTTCTAGTATCTTTTCACACAGTATTAAACGAGAAGATGTATTCTTTTAGCTGTAACAAGTCTGTTTTATAAGCTGGCTTTGGGCCATCTCAGCAGAAATCAGTGGGCTGCATGCATATGCTCTGCTTCTCCTTTTTAGGGGAGAGTGGGGAGAGGGACTTTATTCCCAATGCTCTGCCTCTCTGTGAGAAGTAAAGCCCCTCTTAGGGCAGCTGCCGTTACATCTTTTGCTATGATTAAATTCTGTTATTCTCCAGAACTTAACATCAGAAATTTCTGAGAGATGTTCCTAATGCCAAGAAGGGGAATAAGCATGCTTATGCATTTTCTACTTTGCTGTGAAGTCATGTGGAATAGCTATAGATGGCACTCTGGTATTGGTTACTGCTTGTAGCTAGCCCGTTTCTGTGCTGAGAGGACAGAGCGCAGTGAGCCACTGCCTTGGGAGTGTAAAATCAATTTGGCCAGCTTCTGAGAGACTTATGTATAGCTTCTGCAGTGAATGCATTATGTGGGCAAGGATGTATGGAGGGGTAGAAATTAAACTTAAGGAATAAGATGAAGCCTAGTGGCAGTACAGCATCATTTTGTAGCAATACTGTTTCCTGCTATACAGAATTTCTGATAGACGATGCTTCTGTGTAGATGATCTGTCATTTTGGATCTTGTGTTGATAAGGATTTAAGGGAATTTTGTACCTTGTTTTAGGGAATGTTTCATTTAGTACCTTCCCAGGCTTTCCATGGCCTAAGAGCTGGTGCTGGAGGCTGTGGTGCCTCAGGACAGAACTGAGGTGCTAGCTGAGCAGGGGATGCTCTTAGCCTCTGTCTCCCCCTCCTAGGTCTCCAGTAGAGAGTTTCAGCTTGTGAAAACACAAAGCCTCTTCATGTGAATTGGTAATAGAAATAAGACTTAAAATAGGTGAGTAGAAGGAGGTGTTTGCTCTGTGTGTGGCACTTGCCCTATTGGGGAGGATCTTAACATTGTCAGTTTATTCAGACTTGAAAGGTGCTTCATGTGCAGTTGGTCTCAGGGATCCCTTTCTTTCCCTTAGTCTTGTGTTTCAGTATTCAGGTAGAGAAGCACAGTTCTGAAGGTCCTTCCCAACCCCAACCATTCTGTGATTCATTTCAAGTGCATTCTGTACCCCACAGATCACTGCCCGGCTCTCTGCAAAGTTTCCCATGGGTAGGTTTTCAAATCTGCCTTTCGCTTGGACTCTCTTAGTGACTTCTGCCTGTTTCAGGAGTCAAAGCCTCATTCACTTTCCATTGTGACTCCTAAAGTCTTGGACTATTTAAAGGCATATAGAAAAATTAAAGGGTTCTCATCTGGCAGCATGGAAGCCTGTGGTGCTTGAATCTTTCATATGAAGATTTCTCCTGCTTGGAGAATAGTTCATTTTAATGCTGTGAAATAGAGCATGATAACAGTGCTGCTGTATATACTACAGGGAGCATTATGTGCTGCTTAATAAAATGATGCTCCTACCCAAGAATTTCCTTTCATGAGAGAGGGAAGGTGCAGTGTTCATGTCCAAGTAATTCACACCTAGAACTTTTGGCATGAATTTCTTTAATGTAGTTCTGCCGGCAGCTGAAGTTAAATTCTTTCTTCCTGGTTCAGTGCTCACTGCTTCAAGTATAGCCTTTTAAGTGTTGCAATGGTCTAGATACCTTTGGAACCTAGTGTCTGATCTTGCACCACGGGGAATTTGGTAAGCAGAAGCAAGGTTGAGACATGAAGATGTGGTGTGTAGCCATCATTCTACTTAGATGTAGCTGCAATACAATGGAAAACAGAGGAAGAAAGCAGCCTGTTTCTGTAAAGTCATTTTTGAGATGTTTTGAAACACTGATGTGTAAAAACATGGTTTTGGTGGAAAGAAAGGTGAGCAATTCTGGGAAGCAGCATATGGCTGCAGAAGTGCAGAAATGATCAAACCCAAGTGTTTCTTCTTGTCATACAAACCTAGGTATAATCAATGTATTTTTGCATCTTGGTTGTTCCTGAGTTTGTAGTCTCAGGGCAGGTTATAGGCATCTTCTGGTGCTTTTCAGTGCTTGATTTAAAAATCTTCTTCCTTTCATTATACTTCCTACTTTTCAACAGGCTCAAAGCCTGTTGGCAAAATGACTTCTAGTGAACTCAAGTAGGATGTTCACATGTCTTGGGAGTGAATATAGGTTTGACACTGATTTGATCCTGCTTTTCATGCCTGCAGCTTATCGCTCAAGCTCTCCAATGAAGGACTTTATTTCCTCAGTCAAATATTTTCCATGTGACTAGATAATAGCTAGAGGCAGTGATTTTTCTGTCAGTGTTTGGCACTGTGGATTTTGTTCAGAAATCTCATGGCCATCTGAAAAGTAGTCTCAAAACCAAGCACTGCATTTGCTTGCAGTGCTTGTTTTATTTATCTGCTTATTTATCCTGCAGAGTGACGGGATGAAGTGAAGTGATGAGGTGTTCATATTTCTGCAGCACTTAAAATTTGTCTTGTTTTCTCCCCAGCAAAGCTTGAAGTCACAGGGAGGTTCATTCGTTGTCAGCAGACACCTTCCCTGTCAAACTGAAAGTCATGTCCCAGTTTCTCTGTACTCCCTGGAACATGGTGCTTGGGTATAGCACCAGCTCAGCTGCAGGTGATGTCCAGGTTTCACCCACCTCCCAGCGGGCTGAAGGTTGGTCTGTTTGTTTGTTTTCCCTGATGCACTAATGCCAGGACGCACAGCAGCTTTGTCCCAGAAGCAGCTTCAAGACGGGGAGCCTGATTTCCAGTTCTGTTCAGTCAACAGCATTCCCATCACCAGCAAGCAAAGAGGTTTGTAAGTGGGCTTGTGATTAGAGAGAAGTGTCTGCTGTGAACCTGATTGAGACACTGAAATAGCTTATGCACCAGTCACCAAGGCACTGTCTTTTAATCATGACTGACACAGTTCTTTACTGAAGACAAAGCTTGGCACTATAATCTTTGTGCTGGTTTTATGCTAGTGGAGGAACACTGATTGCAGTGTGGTTAAACCTGAGCTGTACAACAGGGAGAGGAACTGAGGGTACAGAATTAATTCTAGATAAAACCACCGGTGTGAAAGCCTCATTAAAAACTATCAAGCCATGGAGTAGAGGCATATGCGAAAGAAATTACACCACTGCCAAAGAGCAGTATGAGTAGGAAGATAAGGGGAGAAAAGTTATTGGCCTGACAGTCCTTCAGAGAGGAGGAGAAAATACTGGCTTAAAAGTTGAGCTGATAACGGACTGGTATCTAATGACCCTACATGCGAAAGTGACTTTTCCTTGAGATACTAGTTCTATATACTAATGTGGGAAAGCTTGGTAGTAGCAAAGGAAGTTGATAGATTTCAAAAGGAATATTAATTAAGATCAACTTGAAAGTCCAGCCAAAGATCTATTTAAATTGATGCATTTCTCATGGAAAATGCCATGAGTTTTCCTAAAATGAAATAATAAGGTACTAAGCCTGCATGTGTTCAAAGCAGACTTCAAGCATTAGAAAAGAATAAGAGGAAAACTAAAGGAATTTACTCTGGAGTGTGAAATTCCATTGCTGCAGGGCCTTCTCTGTGGCAGTGGGCTCAGTATGCAACCCTTCCTGCTGCCCTCAGGGTTGGGGAGCGCACCGGAGGGCTTGATGCAGGTCTTTCAGTGATGTTTTGGGCAACAAGATACTGACTCTTCAGCTTGCTAAGACACACTTCAGCACAAGCTGTATGCTGAGGAGCACTGCACCTTGCAGTGTTCTTCTCAAACTGGTAGCTAGCTTTCAGTTCTTGTGGGAGGAGCAGGTGGGGCTGGAAAGAACACAAGTATGTGATATTGGGGCATCTGTGTGTGATATGGGAAGGAACGAGACTGAGCAGTAATCAGTTTTCTGGTTACATGTTTGCTTCTTTCATTTCATGTCACAGCCTCTTGTCAGCTGCTATGTATTATTCCTTTGGTATCATTTAAAGCCATGTTTGATTTACACCAGTTGAGAATCTAGTCCATAATTCGTAAGAATGAAGTGTTATTCACCACTATAGAAGTTATATTTCTTGTCAGGTCACTTCACACTTGCGGAGCCTTATACAAAACCACAGCACACAGATCTCCCTCCACTTCCATTTGTGTATACTGAAGCGTGCTTGATTTGTCATATGGCCATGTGGCATTTGCAAACTGAAGCATAATATACAGCATCCTCGTGCAACTGAGACCCAGGCTCCCTTGGTGACCTCTGGGAGAGCTAAAACTCTTGAGAAAAATCAGTCTAATGAAAGCCAGCACCCTGCAGAATAGTTTAGTTTAGATCGAAGAGGGTTTTTAAGATACCAAAGTTTTCCTTTCCTGGGCCAAACCCATATTCTTGGCACTACTGGACCTTTGTGCTAGCAGGACTCTGCTCCTGTGTGTGTGTTAGGCCATTAGGCATGCACTGTTCTGCCAGTGCTGGGTGCACCGGTTCTACTTTGCAATGCAAATGTGAGACATGGTGAATGTGACTGGATCTGTTGGTGTGCTTGCAGAGATTTTGCAGAAAATGAGACTTACATGCCTGATGCATTTGGGGTATCATAGAAGCCTAAAAGTGTGCTAATCTTTTCAGCTTCATTGGAAAAAGCAGGCAGGTATGTGGCATAAAGGAGACACCACAGTCAAAGCACACAGGAAATGGCTGAGCTGGTAAGTGCTCTTTGATCTCAGCCCATCTGTTCCCTTTGAGATAACTTCATGAAGCACATGGACCCTTTGCACCATCCCTGCAACTCAGCCCATATCATTGCTATGAAATAGCTGTGACCTGGAAGAGTTTTCTATGTACTGCTGTTTATAGGTAAATGTAAGGCATCCCCCGTTGTGACCAAGCCAGCTGCATTCTCTCTGCATGGTTCTTAGTTGGTCTGAGTGCTGCCTGCTTTTATTTGTGTTTTATGCCTTTTGCTTTCTTGACTTTTGTCTGATTCCTGGGAAAGCAGGCCAAGACATGTTCTAACCCTCAACTCGCAGCATCAGAGCCTGCTCCAGGACCTACAGCTGCTTGTTCCACAGATGTTTGCCCTGTTCGCCTCTGCTTCAGTCTCTGCTAAAGTTTCACTGCTGAGAGACTCTGACAGGGAGTGAGATGAGATCTTCATGATGGGGAAGGTGGAGAGGGAGCACCCTCGTTACTGCGCACCGCTTTCTCCCAGCGGTGCTGACGCTGGTGGGATCCAGCCCCCAGAGTGCTCCCAGGGATATGTGGCAGTGTCCTCTCAGGGGCTGTGGAGCAGAGCAAGTCTGGTTTAGAGAGGGTCTGGGAGAAGGTCTTGAAAGTTAAGGGTTAAACTCTGGCCAGCTGATCTTTAAGTAGCAGGCAGCATTCAAAGCACAGTGGACAAGTGGGATGTGAGAAGCCAGGATATTCAGGCATTGGGAATTGTGGGTGGCATTGAAAAGCCAAATGAAAGAACAGAAACATGTATTTTAATCTGTACTTCCATTACCTTCACAAGGACAAATTGTGAGGGGGGGAAGTGCATCTCAAGAGCAACATATGTGTTATCACATGCCTCCATCTAAGTATACAAGCATGGGATTAATGTCTGTTTAACATAAAGCTGAAAGTTTGGTGTACAGATGGTAGGAAGTTGGGCAACAGCATGTATGGCTTGTAGCATAGATCTATCTTAAATGAATGCTATCACCTAGTGTTGTTTCTCACAAAATGTTACCCTTCAAATCCACCCCTAACCCACTTGGAAAGATTCTGAGCTGTCTCTTCAGGACAGGATTACTCAGGATTTTGTAGGCCAGGGAGTCTGACCTCAGGCTAGGTAAGACTCTAGTGATGATAAAATGAGGTGAGAACACAAAGGAGTGAGAGTTGGTAAAATTCAGCCAGTGTGGCAAAAGCTTTTCAGACTGTAGTGGGGTTTTCTCCCCATCTTTTTAAGGCAGTGATGCAGTGAGCAGTGTTGCACGCAAGAAGCAATGGACACAAACATCTGTAGGACACCTGACGCAGTGAGGTACAACAGACTAATGGGTAGGGTTAGTTAAGTACAAAATGTGCATGGGAGGTACAAAAGGAGAAAACGTGACTGGCGTGCTGAAAACACGTTGCATGCAGATTTCAGAGCCATGCACAAATACGTAATAAGCAGAACTTTGTACCATCTGAAAAAAGAACTGCCAACACTGTTTGCAGGTGGGAAAACAGAGGCTGAGTGAGATGGTGTGATTCACCAAAAGGGAGAACCCCACAACTGGAAGTAGTCCATTCCAGATTCATGTCACTGGTATGATGTACTGTAGCTGTTTTGGTGCATCCCTGCTCTAGCCAGATAGTTGTGGAGTACTGAGAGGTGGGATGAGGCTTTACATTGCTCTATGCTCAAGCAATTTTGCTTCAGAATTTTCTTCTGTGCCTGTTTATGCTGATTTTCTTTGTTTTTATGAATCTGACCAAGCCTGTCTTGAAAGAGAACTCATCTGCTGTTATCAAGGTTACATGTTAAGTGCACACTTTCAGGGAAATAACTTTGACCTCATTGATTGTGTTGTAGCTCTGTCTTTTCTAAAGCTTAGGACACTGTCTGCTTAATGAATGCAGTTGCAATCAGCGCTTTTATTCTCTGCTCTCAGTTTGCTCTATAAAATGAAATGCTCTTGTGGTCTGAGTGGAACCCGACAGTGGCAGTATGCAACACTTTAGCTGCAGCTGGCTGGCTTGGAGACCTCTCTTGATCTTCACATTTTCTGCCAAGTGGAGATGATAATGGTTCATTAAGACACCCTGTTCATGCATAGCAGCAGATCTGGGAAGTGTCTGACAAGCTATCTGCTGTGTTCAATCCCTTTGGGCCTCTCTGTAGGGGGCATAAAATAGCCACTTGAGCAGAGTCCAAATACCTCTTTTCAGTTCCACACTTTTTATTCAGTGTATCAGTTCTGTGATTTCCATTGTATTTAAAATTGTAGATATCTGTGTTTAGCTGAAATAATGTCCAAGTTGTCCTTCATGGGCTCTATTCCTTCACAAATGATTCTCTTGCTTCATCACTGCTTATTTTCATAGGCCTTTATTGATATCTCACAGAATTATCAAGTATGTCACTTACTGAAGACTTCACATTTCTTTCACAATCTTTTTGTTGGTTGTCCTGAATGACTTTTGCTTGGCAGCTGCTGACATTCTGTTAAAGTGTCCTGTGGCAGACCTAAAGCTGTGCTGGTAGCTTTGGGGTTTCATCTTGCTGGGCCAGTGGCAGACTACAGGCAAGTCATGTCAATGTTATCCTTCCTGCTGAGTGCTTACCAGTAAATGGGTTTAATAGTAGGGTTTTCACAAGAGTTTACCACCTCTGTCAGTGAAAGGTTTTCTCTCACATGTAAGGAAGCATGAGTGAGGAATTGCACTGTCTTAACTCTTCGTCTCAATTTGGCCACCAAAGCTTTGTATCACTCCAAGAGCTGCAAAAAGTGCACTGTCAGTGTTGTGTGATGGAGGTAGCAAGGCAGTGTCAGCCACTTGCCTGGAGTCAGGGAACAGTTCAGTAGCAGAGCTTGGAGCTGTTCCTGTGGAGGTGCATCTGCACAGCATGTAGATGAGGCCCCTCAGTGATAGGGTTCAGTGGTGGTCTTGGCAGTCCTGGGGTAATGGTTGGACTCAATGATCTTAAAGGTCTTCTCCAGTCTTGCTGATTCTGTGATTCTATGTGCATAGCAAGGTCTCTTTGCCATGGACAGGACAAGGCAAAGGCAGTGAGAAAAGTCTTTTTTCAGGAAAATTAGTTCCCATCACAGGCTGGGGAATGCTGGAAAGAGAGTTTTTTCAGTAGTTCTGTGTGGAGGTGATTAATGTTAGCAAGAACTAATGAAGTGCAACTTCTGACTCTGAGAATTAGGAGAGAAATCAATGTCAAGACAGTGTATTCTGTACTTGTATAGCTTCAGAAATGAAGGTTCCACCTTGGCTTTGGCTGGTGGACAGTGTTGCCCGTCATCTTTGTGGACTTCTGTGCCTTGAGAATTAAACAGATTTTTACTGTCCTTTGAGACAGGATGTTCTAAGGATGCCATTTGCCTAGACATTGGAAGAGACATTGAGGAGCAGGGACTTTCAGAGGCCTAAGCTGGCTGTGTCACAGTGGGTGGGTCATTAGCCCACTGCCAGCTGTGTTTTCTTTGTGTTTGGTCAGTATAGGCATTTATTTTGGCTGTACCACAGGAGCGGTATGTGAGTAGGTAAATAATTGTTTTGAATGGCTGGTTTAGTCTCGTGGGATCCTTTTGCG
Organism: Psilopsiagon aurifrons; assembly: GCA_025447955.1. Classification (NCBI taxonomy): domain Eukaryota; kingdom Metazoa; phylum Chordata; class Aves; order Psittaciformes; family Psittacidae; genus Psilopsiagon; species Psilopsiagon aurifrons. The sequence goes on along the minus strand of JAOEHY010015621.1, from coordinate 47,582 downwards.
CTCATACAAAGCGCTGACAAGCCAATCTTCCTAAGAGCTACTGTTTGCTTCAGCTCCCACCTGAAGCTTCTGTATTAGCCCGCAGCCTGGGCTGCAGTTGTGCTGATGACTACATACAGAGAACATCAAACAAGGGCAAAAGTGAATCCCTAGCAAGGGCATCATGCAACATGTAAGATTTCACCCTGTGGTTCTGGTACTGTACAGCGTCGTGTTCTACACATGACTGGCAAAATGGGTAAGTGTGCCCATCTGCACATCAGTACCTTTCTACCCCACACATGGATGTTTGGTTGCTTCCCCTCATGCTTAAAATAGAGCTGTGTCTTAGGGAACTCCCCACTAGTGCTGGCCTGCACAGTGGAGATAGTGTCTGTATCTTGTATTGAGCCTTTTGGTGCCTGCAGATATCCCCAGTATCTGACGCAGCTGTTTGGACAGTTCTCCGAGTCATTAATCTGGGCGAGTACAAAGATAGTTTCCTCCCAATTGTCTGTGCACTCCCTTGTCCCATGAATACATCCACGGAGTAATTTTTCACTGTATTGAAGGATGAGGCTCCTTTCATTGCCTGACAGTATAGGACACAGCAGCATTTGGCTTGGGCAGCACAGAGCAGCTGGCTGACTCATATTCTTTGTGACCCCTCTCTGTCCTGACAGTGAGACCCTTTCTTAGGGTTGTGCTATTTTTAGTTACTCTGATCCATGACCCTTTCCCACAGGAGTTCAAATTTCCACCTCCTGCTGATGTGCAGTATTGCCCTGTCTGGCCTGCACATCCTCGCTCTGCCTCCTTGAGCTGTTTCCCTGAGCCTCCTGCTTCACAGATGAATGACTGTGGGGCATAACAGCTCTAATTCCTCCTCTGTCCCATTATCCTACTGCTCATCTGCTTGGGAGGTGATGGAAAGGTTTCATGCCTGAAGCACCATGAAGGGCAAGGCCACCCCCAGAGTCTCCATCTTCCCTGACCAATACAAAGTGATTATTCAGACCTCTCTCTCTCATGAATACTTTTGATGTCTTATTTTGGAGCACAATATCCTCAAAGCTGTTTTGCCACTTGAGCCCTGGATCTCTGCTCCCTCTTACTTTATTTTTGCCTCTCCTGGCTTGATTATTGATGAGAGCAATTTACAGTACTTGCTGCCTTATTCAGCAGGAGCAAACTAGATGTACAAGAGAGAAAAGTATTCACATCCTCTTTGTAGACTGAGCAATGTGTTTCCAAATCTCTGCGCACATGTGTTGTCATTGATTCATGTTTCTGCAGACAACTGTTTTTGCTACACCTCAGGCTGCAGTTGGGCTTCATGTTTGTGCTATGGCCCATGTTCCCAATCTGTGTCTGTCACTGCTGCTTAATGGAAGGGCTAAACCTCCTTTCTCTTGTAGGGTCCTCTAATGGTTCAGTTTTCATTTGCATGTTGCTGACTGATGTTCTGTTTAGGCTATGATAAATAAAAATTAAACATTCAGAACAGATCTCCAGCTAGGGGTGTCAACATATTCCACGAATCTGAATTATGCCTCACAACATCTCTGCACTCTGCTTTCTTCTGAGGGGGACACTGAGAGTCCCTGTTCTAGAAGCAAATCTATCCCTGCCAGCACAGGGTCACAGGGCATGGTCCAGTTCACGTCTCTGCATGCCAGCCAGGGGCTGATCTGAGTTACTAAGGGCATCAATTGGAAGCTCTGGAAAATCTAGTTGTAATTTAAGGCAATCCCATCTCCAACTGCTCTGTTCCTCTGCTGGACACGAATGTCACTGCAGCAGAGACTGTGGGAAGCTGCATGCTCCTGTACCTCAGCCCCTCCATTCCAAGCCTTGTGTTTCATTATAGACCTTCTGAAACACCCAACTTTGCAAAGAAGTGGTTCAAACGTGGTAGAATTTCTTCTTTCTTGGCTTTACACTGAGGGTCTTCTCATTTGAGAGGCTTCTGTTAGACTTTGCTCCTAAGAAGTCATTGGAATGGAGATGAAATGTTTAACCAGACATTTAGATGTGCCACTGCTGTGCTATGTGCAAATGATGCATATGCATAGTTACCTACCCCTGACATCAGTGTTGAGTGTGCTAAAACAATGTTCATGTTCAAACTCAAGAATTCTAGGCTGGAAGGGAGTGGTATTTTCATGTGCTGCTCATCCTTCAGTTTCTAACATTCCTGGTGTGTTATACTTAAACAAATGCTGTCTCCTCTCTGTTTTCTGGTAGAAATGTCTGTCCCCTTTTAAAATCGGAATGTGTGATTAGAAGAGATACATGGGTTTAAGTTCGAGGTGTAGGCTGCACCTTTCATTGCCTGTAAAGGTCGCTCATTTAAGTAGGAATAGCTCCTGGTAAGCACTGTTATCTGCCAACAATACAGCTTTCCTGGACAATTTGCCTGAATAATTACCTGTACTATATTCAGTACTGCCATTGCCAGAGACCTTTAAAATGGGTGTAACCATGTCTGTTTTCATAAAATGGAAGAAAAAACACATGGCATAAGACTAAGGGTGGAAAATTTTGATTTAAGATGCCACTTGAGCCAAGGAGATGATTAGGGGTGAATTAAATGCCATTAGTAATCAGGAATAGACCTCTTACAAAATTCCACAGACCCTGGAAGTCCATGGATTTCAGGATTGACTGCAACAATGTAGAGAGTCTGTTCTGTCCCTTAGTTCATCAGTGCCTTTATCAATGGTGGAATTGCTCACAGAAGATACTAGGCAACTAATTTTAAGGTAAAACATTGGTACCACCAGAGCACTAAAATCCACTCCATTTGCATGGAAAAGGTTGTAATATTTGCACATGCAAATTAGGTGCACAATTATGTAGTTTAAATGACTGAACACACTGGTACACTTACAAATGCTTGAAGTCAGTGACTTCCATCACAGGGAAGGAGGTCCAAACACAGAGATGAGTGGTTCTGAAAGTCTCATCTCTTTGTTTCCACCACTTATCAGAGGTGTGACGCCCGCATTTTAAAATGGGATGCTCCCAGGAAAGGGTCCTGTATCTGGTGGTGGGTTGGTAGTTTCTACAAGGCAGAGGGTTGAGAGTTTCAGGTTACTTCTGACCATCTGGACTTCAGAAATGCTTAAGTGAGGACACAGCACTACTGAGCACCTCCGATGAGTATCAGCTGGGCTGCATTGTCCCTTCTTCACCTGGTGCAAAAGCGATACCTGCACCCTCATGGGCCAGCTGGGGAGCAGGAGAGGCAGCCCCATGGGGAGAGCAGGGCTGAGGAAGCAGGGACCTGCCGGAGAGGCTGGAAGCTGAGCAAGCACCATGAGTGTAACATTTCATCAGTGCAGCTGACAAGCAAGGCGACTCATAGATTTTTGTCACTGTGTGTGGAGCTGGCTGAAAGCTTTAGGAGGTGAGGTGTGTTGTTCTTTGACTATAACATCACTTACTGGGTTCCCCCAGACAGGAAGGTCTAGCGTGTGCACACTTGGGTGTGCATTTTCTTCCCCTACCAGCTTCTCTTGGCTGAAGGAGAACCCAGATCCCCGTTTTAAAGAGCCACAGTAATTTGTGTGTGTTTGCTTTCATTGTCAAGTTCATTGTAAGATGAAGAGCCCATGCATGAGCTTCATTTCAAAGGTGGAATCTGGAGCCTAGGTCTGGAGTTCGGCGCTGTTAAAGCTGTTGCCAGTTGCTGCAATGTCCTCCTGGCTCACCAGTGAGCAGGGGAGTGCCCGTCGCTGTGTTCACTGCCATTCTGCTCAGGTGTTGGCAGTTATGCTACAAATACTGCATTTGTATGCTTAAAAACCTAAATGTTTAATTACACAAAAAAGCTTTGGTCAGCACAGACTTACAAAAGCATCCAGATAAAGCATCTTCCAACAGGAAAGCTGTTCTTGTCAGGAGAACAGGATTAAACAGGCATTTAGAGAGTTAAACCCTGGTCTCTTTAGAGGCATAGCTGAAAGCAAGACCTTGGACCAACAGCATCTGCTGTGCGAAGCCACCTCAGCTGGTACAAATGAGCTGGAATGGATTGGGAGCAAAACCAGGTACTTTCAGCCTCCAGACTGAACTCAAGTAGGTCTCTGCAGGAGGTGACCCAGGAGGAATTGAAGACTTCCAGTTAGCCTTTGCCTGTGGCCCTATGGGGCAGAGAGGGAGAGACAGAGGAAAATGGAGCAGGATTAAAGTCCCAGTGCTGTGATTAATGCTGGTGCTGAAAGGGGAGCAGGGCTCTCTGGGCTGTAACCTACTTGGCAAGTCTTTCCCACTTCAGTCTTCTGGCTGGCAGCCACAAATATTACTTCTGGGATGGGTGACATTGTGTAGGCTTGACATCCCTCTTGTATTGCCTTTGTAATGCTGCCAGCGTCCTGTGGTCATTTTCTGTCGATTGAGCTCTTGCTCCTTTGGGGGACTGATAGCTCAGATATTCAGTTCTTTCTTTCTGCTTATTTATTGGTTTTTTGTTTGTTTGTTTGTTTGGGGTTGGTTTGGTTTTTTGAGGGGGAAGAAGCTTAGGAAAGAAAATGAGATGCTTGGGGTAACAAAGGCTATACCAAAATCTCTAGAGTTCACAGGAAAGAATTGTGCTTCAGGTCAGTTTTGGTTTCTAGAAATGAGCCTGTTGGTCAAAGCCCAGATCTGAAGTACTGCTTTAAAGAGTTGTACTGTGCCTTTACTTTTGCCATAAGAAAGCAATGTGGAGTGAGGTGGGACTGGCTTTAAGCCTGGCTCTCTACATGCTTAGGCTTTAATGAGAAAGCTGTGCCATGGACAGCCAACCTTACAAAGTCTGGTTTCCTGCAGGTTTGGGTTTGTTTCGTCACCTCCCCGAGCCCTGGTTTCTCCATCTCTTTTGAAACTACTTGCAGACAAGACAGGAGGCAGCGAGCAGGGGTCTGTGGGTGCTTCCCCATGGCATCTCCACTGAGTGCTCTCACCTCTGTCAGGTCCTTCGGGTCACTCCCCACTGCACAAACCAAGTGGAAACCAAGTTATCTCAAAGTATTCAATCCCTCTTCCAAATCTGGGTGACGCCAGCTGATGAACGAAGTGCTATTGAGGAGGAGCAGTGTTGCTGAGGAGACACTGACTGAGATGGCGGTCTGTTCCCCAAGGAAACTATGCTTAGAAAATATAATGCAATTGTTCAAATGTACCCACAAAGTGAGTAACCATTTGCAGTCCATGTTACAGTGCAGTATGGAGTAGAAAGTGCTGCTGCTGCTGCTATTCAAGCTGATGACTCTGCCAAGGACTCTCTGTGTCCCTTGGTGTGCCAGTGAATATTGTGACTGAAGTCCATCCCAGGGAGAAAATGAGGCACATTCCCTAATGGATGTCATGCTCTTTGGGTTAACTCTGGTTGGGTGGAGGGAACTGCACAACGGGGCCTCAAACTTGGCTGAGGTCTTTGTGTTTCTGGAACACAAACAACAGTGAAGTCTTGGTTTATAATAATCTCAGTATGTATCTATTTACATAGCTGTTTAGTCCATAGATGTTTCTCATGAAGGCTCTTTCCAAAGCACGTAAAGTAACGTAAGGCTGTTGCTGTGTGTTTCTCCAGCTTCGGGCTTCCTTTCTGAATCAAATTAAAGCACGGAATTCCAAACTGACCAGCAGTCCTGGCAATATTTGGAGCTCTAAAAAGGAGTGCTGGGATTTTTGATGTTGTTCCCATTTCTAACTGGCAACCAAGGGAAAAGCTCTTGGGTTAGAGACAATTAGCAAAGCACATTGTTAAATGATGGTCGTGACTTGTGTTTTGCCAAGAGGAGACAGGTCAAATGATTTGGGTGGAAAACAAAACCCAGCTCCAATTGGCAACAAGCTCAGCACAGCGATCCCCACCTCCTTTCCTCCCTGTCACTCCGAGCATGTCCTTGGAGTACCTCGCAGCGCAGCATGGGGCCGTGCTGGGTGGCCAGCCAGATCTTCAGGGAGAGGTAAGTGACTTACCAGCTCTTGGGAGGGGGATGAGAGGAGGTGGCCAAGGGGAGGGGACAGCACTCTCCGCGCCTCAGTTTCTTTCGCTGCGGAAACAGCGGCTCTGAGTCCAGTTGATGGGGATGTGCGGCTGGGGATGGGGGGACGTAGGTTGAGTACTTGCTGGGCAGCGGGGTGCAGGGAGGGCGGGTGTGCGGGCTGAGCTGCCCTTGCTGGCCCCGCAGCGCAAGAGCTGTCCGGGACGGGGGCACGGGGGCAGAGCGGAGCCCCGGTGCGGGTAGAGAGGAGCGGTGGCGCGGCGGGAGCGGAGCTGTCCGCGGCCGCCGGTGCTGAGCCGCGGTGGCAGCCGCCGCGCTCCCGCGGAACCACCGCCCCCTCCCGTCCCTCGCCGCCCGGCGGAGCTGCCGCGGGAGCCCCGGCGAGTTTCAGGCTGCGGAGAGGGGAGCGCCCGGGGCTCCTCCGGGGAAGGTAAGGGGGGGGGGGAACCTGGGCATCCCCGGGACTGGGTGTGGGGGCGCCGGTTGCTGTAGGTGTCCTATGGTTGGGGGGGCAGGGAGCTCAGCCCCACAGCTGTGTCCCTGGGGCTTGGGAGTGATGGAGCACAGTAGGGCGGCTGTGCTGCGTGTCCCGGGGGGCTATCAGCAGTGCCATTCGCGGTTGAGACCCCACTCCCCACCTCAGGCGCTGGTGTATGTGCATGATGCTGCACCTCCTTGCAAAGAGGTCATGGGGGGCTAACAGGAGGCAGAATGCAGACTTGTTTTGTCTCTGATGGGTAAAGGCAGTTCTAGCACAGGAAAACACTATAACCTACAAAGTGATTTCAGGTAGGGACTGAGGGCTGCCTTTCTTTACACTGCAAGTTTTCCTTTGGATACTGAGCAGTCACTCAGCTGTGTTCTTTTCCTCTTCTGTGACTTCTTAACGCTTGCTTTATTTGCTGGGCAGGCAGCAGTGTCTAAGCTTCTCCTGAGCAAGGTATTGCAGAAATCAATTCCTGTTATGTACTATTGAAAGAGACTGGAGGTCAGCTGAGTTTCCAGGCTCATCAGGTTTCCTCCTGCCCTCCAAGAGAGGCTCAGACTTTGTGGCACGTCGACTGAAGGAAAGCAGCTGTCCAAGTCTGGAGACGAAAAGGGCAAACCTGACAATCACACAATATAAGACACTTGACTTTTCAGACAGACCAAGTGCATGTGGTCAGGCCATTACAGCCCTGCCAGTGTCCTCCCAGCTGGCAGATACAGACATGGGATGTAGGTTTGGGCTTGATTCTTCCTGTGAACTCAAGAATAGGGTCTGTGATGCAGAACATGAGGGTTTCCTGGTAATGTACCTGTCGCAGCAGCTGCTTGGAAAACTTCATCTCATTTTGAAGTCTGATTAAATTGAGGGGAAAGGAGCTTTCACAGCCTGTCTCTTCTCAGAACAGAGTCAGAGCAATGGAGCTTAAATCAAATTCAACAGCAGCTTTGAATGCCCAAGGACTACGTGGCCGAGCAGTTTGATTTTAAAGGGCTGTGTTGTGCTGGCTGGGTAGCTCCCAGGGAGATGTTCTCATGTGAAGTCTCTCCCAGAGGAATTACAGATTTAGTCTTGATTGAGCACACTCATGGTTTTCAAACATATTTGAGTTGTAAGAAAACTCCAGCAGCTGTTTCTGTCTGAAATGAATGTGTTTGGTACCTGATGCTTGTGCAGGTTGTGACTCCACTAAGCACGATGGCAGAGAGGGATGCTTCCCTTCCTGTTGCACGCTCACCTGAGGGAGCGGCTCAGAGGTTTGCAGCAGGCAGGCGGAACCAGAACAGGTTTGTGAACTGGCAGGGAAGGAGGTTACTCACTGTCTGGTTGCTACAAGGGTGAAGACCATGTAAGTACCTTCTGGGGCCAGGTCTGAAGAGGTCTCAGCACCCCCCTCACAGAGGAGCTCGGAGAAGTGCACCACCTCCTAATTCATACTGGAGGGGGAAAGACTTTACAGTCCCCCAGTGACAGCAGCAGGGGCAAGGCTGAGGTTTTTGCAGTGGTTTCTGTACTGATCCTCACTTGCCTGTGCGGCACACAGCTACAAGAAGTTTGCAGGTTCCAGTTCATGATTTCCTTTCATGCACAGAAATGATCTCTCTCCATATTTCTATAAAACGGATGTATTGTCCCTGCGTCAGTGACATCAGCAGATCTATCAGTGCAAGAGATGCATTTTTATCATTTCCTGTATTACAATGTGGGACGTGTGCTTTACAAATAGCTCAAGCACAACCATAACAATAAGGTCTATCCCAAGTAATATGCCAGAAATAGAAGTTCATCTCCCCTGGATTACTGTTACTTTTTTGCCAGCTTGATCTCACAGGACACTTGTAGCTCCCTTGATGTATTGATGGAGACCTGCCAGGGGTCTGAAGGAAATAAAGACCTCAAGCTTTGCCAGTTCTCTCCTTCCTTTGCTGCGTGTGTGCCTGCACGCCAAGGAGCAGGAACAATTCCTTCCAGACTGTTTATGCTGGGCCTTGCCCTGTCTCATCCTGAGTGCAGCTGTGTGACCACAGTCCCTCCTTTTTCCCAGACTCCGTGTTCTTAATACATGGATGCTTTGCTAGAGCATCTTAGAGGGGCGGGGGTGTGTGTCCTGTGTTCAGCATGTCTGCTTCCAAGGGCCCTTGAGGAAGGCTGAAATATGGCTCAGGGGAGATCTATGTGTTATGTGAATTTCAGGAATGATTTGCTCAGCCCTAAATGAAGGTTGTTTCCAATTAGGTTAATGAAGGACGTCATTCTCATGGCTGGAGTGACTCGGTCTGGTACAGAGAGGTATAAATCACCTGTCCCTGTACACAGACACTCTTTACTATCCAAAGAGCGCAGGAGAGTAAGAGGGGTGATGTTCACTGGGCTGTGAAGCATTGAGCTCCATCTGTGGAAAAGATGAACCCATAACTGCCTTTCACCATTGATGCTGTGTCTCTTGGCCCACCCATAGTACAGAGGGGGCTTCCCATTGCCAGCACCTCCACATCTACTCTTCTCTGCACCAGCTTTGCTCCCAGGGTGAGTGACTTCCGAGGCTCCCATCCCATGGGATGTGGCTCTGCATGGCCCCTTGGCTGGGTCTTGCCCAGCTTGCCCTGTCCCATCACCAGCTCTCATCACCAGAAGCTGCACCTTTCTTCCTTGCACTCTCTTCCGTGTATGGGAGGGCAAAGCAACAAGCAGCGCTGAAGGCACTTGTGTGTACAAGTGCTGTAACTCAGTGCCCTAGGCAGAGCTATAATCACCTGACAGCACATTCATTTGTCCCAAAGGCACAGGCTCACAGTGCACACATCCAAAATGTGCCTGTGGGAGCTTTGCCCATCTTTCATCTGTTTGTCATTAGGGAGAAAGAGTCACATTCTCAAGAAACTCCTAAGCTCATGCATATGTAGCCAAACCTCATCCCTTCTTCCCTCACATCCACAGTGTCACACTGTGGGTCTAATAACTTGGTGGGTTTCTAATATATTGAACCTTGGCATCAATTAAAATGCTTTGGCACTCCAGGAAGGGAGAGGTGGGCTCCTCAGGACATTCATCATAGGAAGCACATTGAGATTGGATTTTCGTTAGCTGTGAAATCAAATACTCTGAAGCAGCTTTTTCACCTTGACAGTTACGAGTATGTGTCAGTGATGTTCTCATCCTGCCTTGCTCCTGGTGAGCAGGGAGCCCCATCTCCTCACAAACCTTTTAGAGGGTGGCCTGAAAATGGGAGAAGTTGGGCTCCAACCTCTTCTGCTTCCTTGTGACGCAGAAATCTCAGAGAACTTTTCTGCAGCATCCCATCAGTTCTGCCTGCTCTTTTCAGCTGAAGCCTTAGATCCCATAGCTGTCTGGCAGCCTGCTATCTGTGTTCCGCTAAAGCCCAGATTTGCCATCGGTAATTTTTCCTAAGATAAAATGACTCACAAGATTTTAATCAAAACCTGAACACAAGCCCCATTGTTTTGCTATTCTATATGAGTCACTGCATGGTATGGTGAGGATTTGAGTGTAGACAGGATTTGCACAGGGCAGGTGAAGGAAGTTATGGGAATGCTTCCCTTTTTCTTGCTAGGGCTTTCCAGTAGTTGTTGGGATTGTCAGTGACTGTCTCAAGGGAGAACCTCTGTCTCCAGCGTCAGTAAAGGGAGAGGTTCAGCTCGAACCCTGGATGTGAAAGCATTTGCAAGGGGCTCCCATTGCATGGTCAGTAGCAGGTATCCAGGAACATCCTTTTATTGGAATGATTGATCTCATAAAGGGAGAAATCAATCATTTCCAGCCCCTGGAGCCCCTGTGCTCCCCTCCTAGGTGATGCTGTGGTTTCTGTGCAACCAACAGTGTGTGTTGGATGCGCAGAGCCCAGCTTGCACCGGGGTGTAACCGTGCTGGTTCCTGCAGGCTGCCCCCACCGAGGGAGCACGCTGAGGGCACAGGGTCTGGAGCTGCAGCCCCCAGAGCAGGTAACAACAGCTTTGTTATTGCCTTAATATCTGCTGGAAGATGGGCCTGGCACAGACCAGGGTGAGGGGGACAGATTAAAGCTCATCTCTGTGCTGGGGTCTTGGCTCTGCTCAGGACCCCTGTTGATTTGATTCCTCAAGCTCCCAGGGAGCAAATAGGAAAAGGCCCCCGGGTGGGCACCGGCACATCCCAGTGCCTCGGCCAGGCAGGCAGGGGGGAGCTTCCGAGAGCTGCGGGTGCCATCAGTCACGCTGAGGACACAGAGAGGGGACAGTCACCTTCAGTATGAACCTGTAAGGGAAAGCCTGAGAGCAGCTGGGGAGCCAAGCACTGAGATGGTTTTAGTGCCGGAAGATGAGGCAGTGAATACCCAGAGCAGACTGAGCAACGGTGTGCAGCTTCCCAATTTAAAATGAGCTGAGGTCATTCCCTGCCTAAAGCCTTTTCCCTCTCGGCAGAGCTCAGGGTGGATCTTGGCTCATTGCTGCTCAGACCCGCACCCTGAGTGCCCTGGTACTTCTGTTGTGTAGATGTTTAAGGGGCTGGCCAGGGAGTTTGCATGGAGCAGCTGCAAAGCCCAAGCAAGCGGATGGTGGTTACAGTGACTTCTCACGAGCAGCATCTGCTACTGTGAGGCCATGCTGAGAGGGCTCAGTTTCTCTGCGCTGTGTACCTGTGAGATGCATAGGGAGAGGGTAGGGAGGGTGTAAAGCAAGCATCTTGTGAGTTATGTTAACAAAGGAAAGCAAGTTCATGCCCATGAACTGCACCTTGTAAATGAGGACATTCAAATGTGTGACATCCCAGTGCCAAAGCTGAACCGAGAAAGCAATGTTCACCAGCCAGGAAAGTGTATGGAAAAAGAGATCAGCATGCACCTAGCAAGTGTGTGCTGGATTGGCAAGAAGTCCTCCAAGCAAAGTTGCTGCTCTGACACCAGCACTGTATTATTTAAAGTGGGAAGCCTCTAAGATGCAAATGTTGCTGTTTTCCTTACATGTTTTAGCAGGCAGTTATTAAAGGGTAAGGAATTAAATGGGCAAACATCAAACTGTGTGTACAAAATACAGTGCGTGCAAAGCTGTGGTGCTGTATTTGTACATACTGGTGACAGGAGAGGAGATGTTTGGTGTGTTCAAGTACAAACTGGCTGTGTGGCTGTCAGCCTGCCTGGGCAATCACACTGCTTGGTGCTTTTCCCCATAGGTGCTTGCACATCAAACCCCTGGCAGATAACAGCTGGAGTTTAGTTTCTTGGTAAAGCACACGCTGTTGTTAAATGAATGCTTTGTTTTGCACAACTAAAGACTGGAAAAATCAGGGCTGGGGTGGTCATTTCTCCAAAGTGAAGTTCATGGCAGGAAGCCCTTTTGTAGTAGGAAACCCAGACAGAAGTGCTTAGACAACCCGTCTGTGTGTGTTTGCCTTCACAATGTCCATACAGTGCCACAGATCAGGCTTCCCAGATCCAGGCAGGAGGATGGGGTCAGTGCAGTAACTTGTTTTCATTGCTAAAAGCCAGTAAATGAGCTGGGGAAGAAGGCGAGTGCTGCCCAGCTCCCTGAGCGCCTCTGTCAGTTGAGCAGAAGGATGTAAATGGAGCTTGATTTAAAATCACATTTACACCAAGCTGTCAAACCAGTAATGTGGGCAAAACAGGTCTGAAGGAGCCTGCCAGCAGCACAAGGGCTTTGGCCATATCTAGTACAGTGAGCAAGGCGAAACCTGGCTTGCTGTTGCTCCTTCTGTCTTCAGTGCATGACATCTCTTACTGGCCAGGACTGTTCTGCACAGACCCGTTCTCTTGCTTTCCACCATCTCTGTTCACAAGGAGAGCAGGAACCCTCCAGAGCGGCCCGAAGTTCAACAAAGTGAATTGAGGACCATGGATGACCATTGCAGCTCCCGTTACCGAAAGAATTAACCAGCATCCTGCCTGGTCTGCAGAGACAACTCCATCATACTCATGGTATGTAGGCACCAGCCATAACAATATTTGGTTGCTTAACATCAGATGCTTGAGATAGGCTCACTGAAAAGTAGTAAATATGAGCTGTAAATATGCATAGGTTGTGTGCCCACCCAACCCAAGAGACCCATGAAGTAAACCAGAGGAAGCATTGCCCATCTGTATTTGGCTGTTTGGGCCAGTAATACAGAGAAAAAACTATTGACAGGATCTCTTGGCACCAATTGAACGCCAATTAGAGTCTTAAATTAGTGTCTTAAAATATATTTACACTCAAAGCTAGTTTACTCATTATATTAAATGGCTCCATCTATCTGAATGCGGCCTTGGACAAGAGGTGGGCGTTTTCACCTTGGTACAGATAACAAGGGGAATTGCTCTGTGAAGTCCATGTCAGCAGAACTGGGATTCCACCTCCCATGGCTCTTGGTCCATGTGATAGCTCTCAAACCATCTCACAGCAGTTTGTTAGTCACCTCCTCCCCATAAGGCTAATTTTGTGTTCCAGCTCATAGCATGTCCCTGTGGAGACGAAGCGATGGGGCAGGAATAAGCAGCCTGTTGGCAGTTGTGAGGGTTAAGAAGGCAGGAGTACCGCATGCATTGAACATCCCAGCAAGCAAGCTAACAGCTATTGAAACGTATAATTAAACCATTATTTTCTCTCACCCCATCTTCTTTATTTCACCTGAACACAATATTTTTCCATTTATTTGTTATCAGTGAAGGGAGTGAATATCCTGAAACACGTCTGCTGTTCTGCTCTACTACCCCCTATTAACTTCCTGAGCACTTGGGAACCTTTGGCTCAGCTGCACAAAATAACAGGGAAACTAATTATACTGATAAAACTCGATGACTGAATCAGGCACCCTGAGAAAGGGAATGACTTTTTGCTACTATTCTTTCTGTGTTAATACATGTGTTCACCCTCACATTCTTCACCACCTGCAATGCACAGCAGGGATCACATTTAGTTACAGCTGAAGAAGGAAGGTCCCAGCCAGGAGCTGTAGTGATGGGGGTGATGATTCCTTTGTGTCCCTGGCTGTGGGGTCTCCTGGGTCTGGGGCTTGATGAGCAGCTTGTTGCAAGTCCCTTTGTCTGCATGGCCCTTCTCACACATGCAGTGAGCATCTCACAGTAGAGGCAATTACACACTGCTGGGATAGCACAGGAACAGCTCCTGGCAGTACTGCAAAGAGAGTGGGACAAAGAGAGTCCACCTCTCTGCTGATGTGGACACATGGATGGTGGAGGCATGCAAAGGACCGCTCAAGCCTGGAAGAGGTGGGAACTTTGCAGACATGAAGCCCCCATGTGCAGACACACAGTGTCTGCTGTAGTCAGTGCATGGCTGAGACTTGCAGAGATTTAGACCCAAGGCCAATGCTAATCAGTAAAATCTGTAACTGAAGGAGCAGTAATCAAGTGAGATTACAGCCTAATCCCGTCATCAGCCCCCTGCCCAGCCGGTTCGGGCAGTGCTGCACCAGCATTAACAAAGCCACCTCCCGCTGTGGTGGGACCACGGTGGTGGTGGTGGGGGGGTTGCTGCTGGCTCCGTTGTAGTGCAGTGCCAGGAGCGTGCCAAAGAGCTGCCCTCGGAAGCCAGGCACTCCTTCTTTAGCTGGTGTTCACTCTCACTTGTATCTTGCTTTTCAGATGGGAAATGCGTCGAACACCTCAGTGTTCATCTCCACCTTGTCGGAAAGAGAAGATCTGATTTTTGGCACGCTCTACTTGGTCTTTGGTAAGGAGAGACAGCCTGTTGTACCTGTGTCCCTGCTGCGGGCGGCCCTTTGTAGTCACTGATGCTTCCAGAAATGTTCAGTCATTACCAGCAGCATCAAAATGGCCCTTCCCACATTGCTCATAAAGGATGATCTGGTCAAAGCTGGGTGGCTGCATTCCCCTCTCCAGGGAATTGCAAGTCCCAGTTACAGTTTTAAGTGTTTGGAAAGTTGAAGAACAACCTTTTAGGAACGTGTTGCAATTCCTACTGCAGCCACCTGCTGTGAGATGGATAGGGACTCTCTGTTAGCATTGCCAGCATGACTATTGAAGGTGATTTAGACCTCAAGCTGGTCCTTGCTTTTAGCAGAAGGTGCTGGTGAATGTCCTGTGATTTGGAGTTAGTGGCACTTGAATGGCCAGCAGGCAAAGCTGAGGGGCTAGGATGTACTCTGAGGTAGCCTGGATGTGGTTGGGGTGGATCAGAAGTGAATGATGGGCGAAGAAAAGCCTTCCAGTTTTCTTAGCCCTGAGCATTTTGTCTCCCAAGAGTGTTTCATGCCTGTGAGGACGGGGAGCCCATGGGATGCTCACATCACTGTGGCGAGCAGTCCTCTGGGCTTCTTCAGCTCCTAAGTGGTAGTACAGCCACTAAAATGTACTTATGTGATACTAGCTCTGTGGGAAACATGCCTCATGAGGCTGGGAAGGACAGGCATCTCAGTGCTCTACCCTCCAGCGATTCCAAAGCCTCCAGAGCTCAGGATTTGGGCAGGTTCTGTGTGGGAATCCTGTTCCTGAGGGGAACTTCAGCAGCTCTGGGAGCTGGTTCTTACCATGGTATTGAATTTACAGTCCAACCCATTAGGGAGAAGCTCTCGTCCCACCCAACCTGCCCCAAGAACTGCAAAGATTCCCCTTCTGAGGACAATGAAACCTCTTTTCAATGAAAGCACAATTACGTAGTGAAAAAGGCGAGAAAGCTCTTGTTAATCACCACTGTTGTTTTAAATACATGAATAGCAAACAAAGAGCCTCCTTTTGTTTAGTCTGTGTTTTCCTTGATCTTCACAATGCCTTTTTTGTTGTTTATTTTGTTACCGTGATATTGGACAGCACAGACCCACAGGAGTGACATTGCCAGGAAGAAATTAAAGAGATGAAGGGGCCCAGCTCCTTGGCCTCACATCAGAAGAGAAATCACACAAAGCTCCCATTATTTATCTAGCTGGAAGGAAGTGCCCCCTGGCTCCTTCCAGCTGGAAGAAGTGACTCTGGCCAGATCCTGCACCCGGAGCCCACTGCAGTCTCATCCCATCCCTGCCCTCCTACCAAACGCCTCTGTAGGACCTCAGGAAGGGGAAGGGATCAGATTCAATGTAAAGCGGCTCCAGATGTGCTCACAGAGCTCTGCAGGTCCCATGGGCTCCCCTGCTCAGCCCATGGAAGCCTGGAGCCCTTTCCACCCTCTGTAGACATCTCCGGTGCTTGCTTCCAAACATCTCAAGATGATCCCGGCTCCTTTCTCGGCTCTGTTACATACAGCACTGTTCCTCTGCCTTGTCCGCAGGCATCATGTCCCTCTTTGGGAACTCACTGCTCCTGCTGGTGGCCTATCGGAAGCGGTCCATGCTGAAGCCTGCTGAGTTCTTCATCGTCAACCTGGCCGTCAGCGACCTGAGCATGACAGTGACGCTCTTCCCCTTGGCTGCCTCATCCTTCTTTGCACACAGGTACCTTGTGGAGGCAGCTCTGTACTGGCAAACAGCCCTGGGTGCATTTTGGTAGTGAAATGGGGAGATTCCTGGCAGGGGGTACGTATGGACCCATGGGGTCAGTCTGGTGGCACTGGGGCACCGTGTGACCTCCCAGGCATCCATCCCACAGCAGGGTGCTTTGATGCTCCCTGTCCCTCAGGTTTATCGCTGCTGTTAAAGGGATTTGGTGGTGGGTTTCTGAGCTGGTACCCATGCAGCGTGGGCACTGCAGTGGTGTGTGCTGGTGTGCATCAGGTCACTCATGTACCCATAGCTCCATCTGTGCTCCCCACTGGGATGCTCAGGGAACAAATTAGGGCAAGATCATGCCCCTTGTTGGGGCAGTCATGAGCTGGTACATGAGCAGCCTGTTACAGCCACCCCATGCAGGGCCACCTTTGTGGGACCAGCAGATGGGAAATACCTGGAGCAGGGACCAGGGGGAGCATCCCCATGCAGGGGGTGGCAGGGGCTTCCAGCCGTGGTCCTGGCGCAGGGGCAGGGCTGGGGTTACCGCAGGCTTCCCCTTGCAGGTGGCTGTTCAACCAGGCTGTCTGCACCCTCTATGCCTTCTGTGGGGTCCTGTTCGGGCTGTGCAGCCTCAGCAGCCTGACGGTGCTCAGCACGGTTTGCTGCCTGAAGGTCTGTTACCCAGCATACGGTAAGTGCTGGGTGTGTTATCTGATCTGGGCTTACACCCTGCTCTGTTAACATAAACCTTTGTGTTTTATGGGCCAGATCCACCTCTTCTGGGAAGACTGCCCCAGGGCAGCCTATTCCCAGTCAATACATGGGGTCATAGGAAAGTTTAGGCTGGAAAAGACCTAAAGATCATCAAGTTCAACCGTTAACCCAGCACTACCGAGTCTACCACTAAACCATGTCTGAAAGTGCCACATCTACACATCACTTAAATACATGGACACCTTATTCCAATGCTTGACAACCCTTGTGTTGAAGCAGTTGTTCCTAATCTCCAGTCTAAATCTCCCCTGGCATAACTGGAAGCTGTTTCCTCTTATCCTATTGCTTGTTACCTTTCAGATAGTTGTAGAGAGCAAGAAGGTCTCCCATGAGCATCCTCTCTCCAGGCTAAACAACCCCATTTCCCTCAGCTGTTCCTCATCACACATGTGCTGCAGACCCTTCACCAGCTCCATTGCCCTTCTCTAGACATGCTCCATCGCATCAGACTTGAGCTTAGGCTAGAGCAGACTCTGCCTCTGGGAAGCCACAAGCTCTGGCACTGCAAGGAGAGCTGCTTTCCCTTGTCCCTGGTGGGAGAGCCACAGGCCAAATGTATTTAATTCACTGAAATAATTACTACAGAAGGGCTGGGCTTGCAGTGTTGCAGCTCACTTCTGCAGCCCTGTTTTTACCAGGACCTCCTCTGCAGAGCTGACGTGATATTTGCAGCTCTAAGCTGGGGCACCAGCTCTTTGGAGAGGACCTGCGCTGCAGAGAGCACCTGAGGGAGCAAGGGGATGCAAGGATGTCCCCTGTACGTTTACAGCTCCTCCTGTTTGGAGCTGCTTCTTAACTTAGCTCGGTTGCTAACCCTTCATCTAGGACCTATCTTCAGAACAGGCTTCGGGTTAAAGGCCAAAACCAGGAATAAAAGGTGAGATCAAAGATACCGGTTTGATTTGCAGACCAGCCCCCAGGGCGCATCCTCACCCCTCTCCCATGGCCTGCTGCTGTCTGCCCTGACCTGTGGCTCTTGGCAACCACCAACATGCTTTGTGCAGCAGCCTCAAGGAGGATGCTGGAGCGCAGGCACCTCGGTTATGTGCCCGCACAACAGCTCAGGAAATCACTAAAAAGGTGGAAGGAAAGATAAAGGTAGGAGTGGGCTGTAAAAAGGCAGCCCAGGTACCATGGCCTTTCCCTGCGCAGGTTCTGCTCTAGATTGGCTGTCACTGGCAGCCTGGCACATGGAGTTTATCTCCCTGTGACACCCCAGCCGTTGTCCATGAGGAAATCACTAATTTCAATGTGGTTTTAATTGCTTGGTTTCAAAGAAGAATGTTACTCCCATGTATGGCTGAAGGTGCAGCTCTTTATACTGAGCTCTCGGAAGATCATGGAGTTTTAGATTTGACAGGGGGTGGGGCAGACAGGAAGAAACCCCTCCTCTCCCAGGGTTTCACTCTGCCAGAGAGGAAAAGATCCTTCCAATGACAGTGGAAGCATTCAAAAAGCATGTAGATGAGGCCCTTAGTAACATGGTTTAGGTGGTTTTAGTAGTCCTGGGGTAATGGTTGGATTTGATGCTCCTAAAGGTCTTTTCCAACCTAGTTGATTCTATGATTCTCTGTTCCCCTACATTCCACCCGTGGCCACACGACCTCCAGCAATTCCTCCCCGGCAGAGAGGCTCTGCACTGCTGGTCCTCAATCCTCAGTGGTTTATGGCAAACCCTTCTGTTTCTCTTGGCTCCTTGTTCTGGACACCCCAAGGGCTGGGGCAGTACCGGTGCACCGCGGGATGCAGGGGTGAGCATTGGCATGGCTCTGCCTGCTCTGTGGCTGCAGCACTGCCCTGCTCAGGGACCCTGTCTGTGCCCCATAGCAGTTGGCCCCATCCCCTGTGCCTGGGCAGCTCAGGGTCCCAAACCCCACTCTTTGCTCCCCATTACCCATGGGAACCCATCCTCACCCTGATCCCTGTGTTGCAGGCAACAAGTTCTCTCCCTGTCATGCTGGAGTGCTGCTGCTGTGCATCTGGGCATATGCCCTCATGTTTGCCACGGCCCCCTTGGCCGAGTGGGGCAGCTACGGCCCCGAGCCCTATGGGACAGCCTGCTGCATCGTGTGGAATGCCTCGAGCAGGGAGGCCACACTCTACATCCTCGCCCTCTTCATCTTCTGCTACCTTCTCCCCTGCCTCCTCATCCTCGCCTCCTACTCACTGATCCTCTGGAGGGTGCGGGTGTCCCGCAGAGCCGTGCGGCAGCACACGTCCCCGCAGCGCAGAGCACACAGCGTGCACAGCCTGGTCGTGAAGGTAGGGGGGGCCTCGGGGTGCTGCGGGGTCCGGGGGTGCCCCCAGCCCTACACTCCATGGGCAGGTGAATGGGTCAGGACCCCATCTCCAGGTGTTTGTATCAGTGCGGTAACAGCACATTTCTCCTCGTTTAAAGCCATCAGGTGGAGGAGTTTTCATTTTCAGCTACATTGGGAAAGATCATAAAAGCATCTTGATGAGTCATTGCTCCCCAGACTACAGGCAATGCTGTAACTTAACCAAGGATATGTCAAAAAAAAGGTGGATATCCTTTAAAAAAGGCCCAAACATAAAAGGGAGCAGCTCGCAAACCCGGCCTCGAAGGAGAGGTTTGTGTCTGCTTAGGGGAGCGGGTCTGAGCCTGACCCATTTCCAGAGCCTCTTGGTTGGTCTGCATACACATTGCTGGAGGGAGGTTGAGTGCTCCCAAAGGGCTGTGGCATGGTCCAAACCAGGTACCCATCTGACACCCACTGGGCTGAGGCAATTCCCGTGTTTCCCAGGTGGGACAGGCTGCGAGTTGCCTGAAGTGAATGCAGGTTTATGCGCCGCACTGGGACATGCTGAGTCGCTGTGCTGATGTCTGACACACCAGTGCTCCAGTGGGATGGGTCCAGAAGGCTCAGCACCTTTCCCTTGGGATGTGGCCAACTGCTCGGGGTCCTGTTGCACATGGCTGAGTTGGGGGGGGGGTCAGCATCCTGCAGGTGCACTGGAGGCTCACGGCACCACCATCTCCTCCTGTTCCAGCTGAGCATTGCCGTGTGCCTGGGGTTCCTGGCTGCCTGGACCCCTTACGCCATCGTTGCCCTGTGGGCAGTGCTGGGTGATGCCAGCCAAGTGCCAGCGCTTGCCTTCGTGCTGTCGGCCGTCTTTGCCAAGTCCTCGACGCTCTACAACCCCCTGGTGTACCTGCTCTTCAAGCCCAACTTCCACAAGTTCCTTTCCAAGGACGTGGTGCTCCTCCAGGCCGTGCGTACACTGCTCTGCTGCGGCTGCCCCAGCGCTGTCCTCCAGCCCTTCCCATCCCCGGGCTTCGGGGACCACCCCGGGGCTTGCAGGAGCTGCAACGACACCTTTGAGTGCTTCAGTAACTACCCCAAGTGCCACAAGGCCGCGCGGGCGCCCGGCTCCTCGCCCCGCTGCGCGCCCCTGGCCGTGCTGGCCGATGGGGCTGCGTGCCCACCGCGGCTGAAGAGGACGGTGCAGGTGATGGTGCTTGTCACAAGGAGAAGGTCGGGCCTGAGCGCTGTGAACGTGGTGGGGGAAGCTCTGCCATCGGGTATCACAAAAGACCTTCTCTGAGCCCGGCCGTGCCCCGCTGCCTCCCACCAGTGCGCTGGGAGATAAACCCAAACCCAAACTCGCACCGGTGTGTCCAATGGGTCCCCATCATGTTCTGCAGGTGAAGTGACATCTAGCACCACCCTTGCCTCCTTCTCTGCTCTGGCTCTTGCAGCTCTGAGCCGAGTCTTTGCACTTAGAAAAACCAAACGAAACATCAAACCCCAGTGCCTGGGATCGGCCCAGGGTGATGTCCAGGGTCCGGTTTGTCCTGCGACTTGCTCTCTGGGCCCTTGGCCTTTGTTTCTCCATCCTGGTGCTCTGATGACCAAGTAGGAACTTGGTTGTCTTAAGAAACTGTGCCTGGCAGGGAGGGCCCAAGAGGTGTCCTACCTCCAGAGCCAGCTCCTGCTGACCATGTCCTTTCCAAATGGGAGCAGGACCGTGCTGCTCAGCTACCTCACTTGGGATTATGAAGCATCTTGATATACCTCTCAAGAGACCACTCTGTGCAAGCTGCCAAACCCCACTCCCTCGACTTGAACACAAACCTACCACCATCATATAGATCGAAACGGGAGCTTGTTTTAGAGTAAGGTTTGGGGTTGAAATAATCCTGGTGTGAGTAACAGCAGCCCCAGGTCGTGCTCTCCAGGCAGGGAATTGCAGATCTGTGGCCAAGCATCATCCTGGGGGCAGGGCAGAAGCTGAGTGAGACAGAGTGCTGAGAGAGGCTGGTTGTGCCCCAGCTATGAATCGGTGCATTCGAGGTGATGAGAAGAGTCAGCAGCAGCAGTGGGAAATGCGCTGCCCACCAGCACCCAGCCAGGCAGTGACTGGTGGGAGCGCTTTGCGGTGTCTCTAATGAATGAAATGGCTCCACACCCCATTGCCAGGGCTGCAGCATTGAATCATGGATGTGCTACGTGGGAACAGTGACCTGTGTCTGCATGGACACGGGAAACAGCTGCTGCCCCAATGCCATCACTGCCCGTGCTCTGCCTGCCACTGACCCCCAGCTCCCCCTCCTCTCTCCAGACACCAATAGTGCTATTTCAGCCATCGCTCCAGACCCAGGATCCATCCCTGCCTTTGCTTGGCACAGACGCAGGAGGGTCCTCTCTTCCAAGGACTCGCAGCACCTCCAGAAGACCTGATCTCTGCAGGGTGTGCAGAAACACAGAGGGAAGGGCAACAAACAACAGATTAATTTAAGCTGCAAACTTAAACCTAAGAATGAAGAATACTGAGGTGTTTGGGCCTCAATGTTTGGGCTCAATTCCAGAGTAGGAGGCAATGGGAGGCAGTGTGAGCTCAGTGCTGGGAAGGGCTTTCGCTGCATGCAAGGGTGCTGCGTGTACCATCATTATCAGCTGCTGCTGCACAGCTCTCATTAGCACGCAGCAGTCATGCACATGCTTTTGTCCCTTGGTCGTTTCCTTTGACCAGCGTGGGTCCTCGGTACCTCTGCGGTGCTCCTGTATCTTCCCAGGATGGTTTTGCCCACGTGTGATACCTGCAGGCGATCGGGGCAGGGTTTATGCTGAGGAGCCGAGCACTGACTGAAGGGCCATGCAGGGAGCAGCGCTCCTGCCTCCGCTCCCTGTTCCTGCCATACAAAAACCCGCACTCGGCCCCAACATAGGCAGCATTTGCAAAAGGAAGGTGTTAACATCAGGAGGGAGGACAGCGTGGGGCTGCCCCATCTCCCAGGCACTCTGGCACACGAGGGAATCGCTCGGAGTCGCTGCTCAGTGGTCACCCAATTCCAGATGTTGTGCATTGTTAAAGTAAACTCACTCGTGCAAGACTGGCGTTTGGCTTGGCTCAGTTACGTGGTAGCGGCCGTGCCCAGGATCAGTGGGAATACCACAGCTGTGTCTGCTGCTGTGCGTGGTCGGGATGGGAGCGCTGGTGCTGTGGGTGAGCAACCACAGAGACAGGGCATGGCCCATTGACAGGGCTGGGGGACTGGGGCCAGCAAACTCCTTCCTAGGCCAAACTTGGCTGTAGGTGCTGCCCATCACTGCCCTGGGTGGACAGGAGCCTCCAGAAAGGTGCCCAAGGGCTGGCTTCCCACCGGAGGACACGGATAGGAAAAGCTGCTGCCGTCTCCTGGGGCCCCTGAGGGCCTCGCTGGGATGGGGCCAAGGACAAGACCCCAGCCAGGCTGGGGCTTTGGGCTGCGATGGCCTCAGGGTCATGGTGTGGTCCAGCCACTGATGCAGCGCATGGTCCCTGCTTTGGTTACAGCTGCTTTGTTCCCTGCTGCCCAAAACATACTGCGGTCCTGACATCACCTGCAGACAGGAAAAGAAACCACCTGAAAATTCCCCCATCCTTTATTGCTGCAGGAAAACCCAGATGGGAATCTTCATCTGTATTTGGTGATAGAACAGCCAACACTGAATAATGGAACACTGGGTTGGCTTTAATCTACGCTCACAGAGATGCTCCTGCTGGTGGGGAGTCCAGGCAAGCACTTAGCACATCCCAATCACTTTCATTAACTCCAGCAGGTCCGGGGCTCTCCCCAGCACCACCTGGGGCTGCTGTAACCCAGGTCTTCCTGCCTGCCAGGCCGGAGCCCTCCTTGGAGCATGGCACAGCCATGATGCAGTCAGTGTCCCCATCAGGTGCCACCAATTCACCAATTGCACGGGGTTAAGAGCCCACCCCCAAGGGAAGTCCCTGTGCAGTGAGGCTGTGAGGAGGCTGTGGTTTCACTCTTGGGGCTGAGGTAGGTCTGGGCTGGGTGTGAGAATTGATTCCTTGAGCTTCTGGTGCTGCTGCAGCCTCATCATCCGCTCTGAATGGGTGGGGAGAGGCTGCAGGGCTGTGTGCCTGCTTGGGGGAGCCTGGCCCTGGTGAGGGAACAGGGCAGCACTGCCCTGGTTTGGGTCTGGTGCCCAGGCAGGGGTGCTGTGGTCGCTGTGTTTCACACTCGGTGCTGCCACTTGTGCCTTTTACCAGTGATGGCTTTATTGTCACATAGCCATCGTATTCCAAGCTCAGTCGCTCTCTTGAGGCTGAAGGTGCTGAGGCAAGTGCAGACACGTGTGCCCCATTGACTCTACATAACCAGTGCAGTTACTGACAGTGCAGTCTGAGCTAGCGACTCCTTGCATCCAGACCCTTTGCACCTTCAGTCATTGGCTGCATGAAGCTGACAGTGTGCCTTGCCCTCTGGTGTCTGTGCTCTGGCTGTGTCATCTCCTGTGGCCCATGCTTCCCAAGCAGTATCTCTCAGCCATAGTCTGTGCCACTTGAGCCTTAAGTGCAGCCCCATGAGTGAAAACCTCCACTCTGGTGTGGGTGACCTGGCCTGCAGCGTGCACAGTCCCTAGGAAGAGGAGGGTGTTTAACACACAAAGCTCAGAGCCCTTGTCTCCAGAGGTTCATCTCCTGAACGGCACATTATGTCTATTGCTTTCTGTCCTCCTATGGCAGCTTTTAGCCCAGGCTGTACAAACAGACCATAGGTGCTTTGATGTTTAAACTAAGTGTCTCTTGGTGTGGTCGAGTTAAAACTGCCATCTCCATCGTGATGGAACAGAGGCAGGGGGAGCTGGAGGTGTTTGTTTGGCTGGTGAGTCACGAGCAGGCTGGGGCCGGGGTCCAACTCTTGGACAGCAGGGACAAAGGTGGGGCTCGGGGATGGCACAGGTTGCGTGTAACCCAGACCTATGGCAAGGATTGTTCCATCTGTGACTGTCACAGCTGTATCGGGATGTGGGGTGTCCCCGGATGTGTCACTCTGGAGGGCACACGAGCAGTGATGTGTCTGCAGGAGGAACACGCTCGAGCCACATCACACTCTCTGTTGTCTCTCGTGGATGAGATCTCAGAGCTCTCACTCTCAGGGGTGGCTGGTGCTGGACCAACCCTGGACCACGGTCAGAGCAGCATCCCGGCCCTGCCTGGCACAGGAGTTGCCCTCAGCCTGGCCAGTCTGACCATAGCTTTAGCAGCTCCCAGGGCTGCTCACTGGCTTTGCAGAGGGCAACTCAGCTAGTGGGGAAACTGAGGCACAGATTGTGCCTGTGAGCTGGCAGTGATGAGCAGCAGAGGGTTTGCTGTCCTTGAGCTGTGCAGTGAAACCTGGTGAAAGCCCCTGCTGGCTTGGGGAATGGGATGGGTGAAAAGGAGGTCAAAAAGAACTTCTTGGACTCTTCTGGATTCTTTTCTTTGCATGCAGCCTTGCTCATCAGGAGGAATAGCCACTGGGTTTGCTGCCTGACAGAACATCAGGGCTCTGCAACGAGTAACATCCATTGTACCTCCTGGTGCCTCCGCTTTTTAAGGGAGCCTAATAAAATCGGGTTTACTCTTGCACAGATCTGTAGGTAGCACCAAGTTAGGATGGGGCTGCTGGTACTTGTGGGAAGAGGATGAGAGTTTAATACTGGCCTGGTAAAACAGGAAACTGTAAAAGTAACTGCAAGGCAATATAGAGACAGAGATTTTGTTTTCTGAGCATATTACGTGAAGCAAAGAAATCCAACCTGAAATGATGGACACAGAGAAGTCAATGTATTGATAAATGAATATGAAAATTGGTCATTATGGTAGAAACTTGTTTTGGTTCCCAAATAAGGAGGGTTGGTGCCTATTCTGAGAGAGAACAAAGCTACCTTAATTCCAAGTTTTGTCAAATGCAGTATTTCATTAAGTTTTAGGATAGCTGCTTTTAAATGAAACCATCCAAATTATCTTCACTGTAATTGCTGCAAAGGGATTTCATTAGTTCCAGCCCTATCAGTTAATTGCTGCGGTTTCGTGCGAGGCATCATTCCCCGCACACGGCTCATCAGGTGCCGGAGCACTATCACCAACTGCCAGCAGAGGGCAGGAAACGCTCAAGCTGCCCTGCTGGAGCTCCCAAAGGCTGATCCATTGGGACACGTCTCCATCTATTTCGCAGCTGACCCATTTCACCGGAGTAACAAGAGAAATTGGAGGCTAATTTACATTTCAGCATGACTGAGAGATAACACAAAGCCCAGTGCAATAGCACGCAGATCATATGAACCTTCCAGTGACAAGGGAAGCTCCCAGAGCACTTCCAGCAGCTCCTGGGCTGGTGTGTTCAGGTTGAGAAACGTAGTGAGGCTGCTGGGAAACCAGAATGTAATGAAGTCTGCTGTTGTCATGAAGGGTGAAGAAAAAGTCCGAGATTTACACAGGCCCTCTCCTAAGGATAAAGCAAGCATTAATTGCTTTCTGGGCAACACCAGAAGCCAAGTTCATGCCCTGTTCCCACTACTGCATGTTTCAGCTCTGGGATTAAGCTCTTCAAACAAATGGAATGGGAAAAGGGAAGAAGGGAGTCCTGTAGCAAGATGTGTTACTGTGAAAGCAGCTCAGGCAACACAGGATTCTAAATACATTCCTGAACTTTTATTTCTCCCAGTGGTAAGCAGTTGAATACAAACCTTTGTAGCAAAACCAGACCAAAAGTATGTCTTACTCTCAGAAGCAATCGTGCGCTTGGCATGTCAGATTTACATGCAGAACTACGATTCACATTTTGATAGTGAATATGTAAATGCCCAATGAGGGATTTGGGGTGGCAGCAAGAGCAAACTGCTGTGTACCATGGCAAATGTGCAGCCAACACTGTGGGTCTGTTTAGGTGCACACAACTCTGAGCAAATGGACTAGGCCACGTAGAAGTGAAATGCTGCTGCTGGCTTTGAAACAGTGTAAGCAGAGAAAAACCCCTATCAACAAACAACAACCGAATGAAAGCTGTTTGGCACTTCGCTGCTTCGGCAATGTGCAGTATCCACAGTATGTGGATTACACCTTGAAGACTCTTCTTCCTCATGTACACACTGCTTTGGCTTCCACTAGAACTTTAGAACATTCCACTGGTGGATTCTGGAGTGTTAGGGATACTTCATGAATCAGGCAAAACAAAAGCTGCTGTTTTCTGAGATTTGAAGCCAAAGTGCCAGCAAAGAGCAACTGCCAATTACAGAAACCCTACTGCAACTGGCTTTAGCCAAAGAGAAGACATTAAACCTCCAATGTCAAATGCAGTTCTGTACTATATGACACAACCCCCACTCCCCAAACGATGCTGTAATCAGTTCTGTGGGTTTGATACGTCAGTATAAAAAAAGAAAGAAATCCCACAAAATAGAAATCAAGAACTTAAAGGACAAAACCACCGGTTCCCAGAGGTGCTTTCTTGTATGTGCAACATATGCTTTTTGTCAAGGTATACATCTTCTCCAGATCCATAATGTGCAAACCCCATAAATTATAGATTTATTCCAGTCAGATTCCCTTACTAGTGCTGAAACATTCACAGTATAAACTGTCAAGATTCTCCATGCTGTGAATGAAAATATATATATATATAAAAAGTAAAGTGCAATTCATTCCATTTTGCAGTCACATGTGGCTCTGTACTTCAGCATATGTTTACACCACATTTCATAATAGGAAGACAATCCCCCATTAAACAATGTGATCTTTTCATGGCAGATGTTCTTACTTTTCAATAGGCTGCATTAAATATGCTATGCTGTAAAACCTGAATGAAAGGTTCTTCATTCACTCCAGTGTCTCACACTTACGGTTTCCATCACTGACAAGTAGTATCAAGCACAGTCGATCTGTGGTTTTATACCTAAACATGTAGCACAAGACATGTCTGAAATCGGGAAGTTCATTCTCAGCTTTTGTGCAGCCAGACTCATGATCCTTAAACCCTCATTCTAATGATCTAAACTCGCTGCATTCCTGGCTAGTGTCTTATAGCAGCTCTTGCTCATCATCTTCAGATCCTGAGGGTCCCTGTCGTACCTCTTCATACCACTTGTTTGTGAGGGTTTTCATCTGTATGCGCCCATGATGCAAGTCCTGAGGCAAAAGCAAACCAGAACAGTTTGTTACTTAGCTACAATGCTACTTGCGTGTTCGAGCAAAAGAGAAAGACTAGTCTTAACATATTCCTTAGGAAATAATGCACTCCTGGTCTCTAAGCATGCAAAGCAATTCTGTTTCCTACTTGAAAATACTTATCAAGTGTTCAGTCAGTAATTATTGCCACAGATGCTATTTTTGATGACAGCTACTTTTATACCTCTGTTTTCTACACAGTCCTGCTCTGTGGGTTTCAACAACTGATGTTGTCTGGATGGCCTGGCTTTAATCTCACTCCTCTCTGCATGTTCCCAGGCCTGGGATGTTTGTGGCCTGCTCTGGTGATTCATGTACTCATGTTCCTAGTCTTTGGTTGCAATCTGGATGACAGCCTATGCTTCTGGCTACCAACTATGAATCAGATGCTTACTCTGGTTTCATGAGTCCCTTTTGGTTTTGTAAAATATGACCTTAGCTTTTGTGGGAAAGTGCTGAAAATGTTCTTTTGAAAAGAAAGGTACAGAATGAGGAAAAAATAGTGTGTTTGGGAAGTCTAGGGTAATGGAATGTGCACATTTCACACAAATTTATCAACTCCACAGCAAAAATGCTTAACTCTATGGCAAACTGGAAAAACTAGGGGGAAAAAAACCCAAACCAATGTGGCTAAGGAGCCTCAAGTTTCTGAGGCATGGGAGTGAAAATGGCAGAGTATTTACACCTCTCAGAGCCACTCAAGTATTAAGTTACATGTTCAGTCAGGTGTCATTTTGCATTTACAGCTTCAGAGTCTTAGTGTCCCAGTGAAGAAGTCTTAAAGGTGAAGGCTGCAATGCTGGTGTGTATTTCCCAGATATGAACTACACTCTGCAGACAAATCCCAGCTCCAGTATGCACAGGACCAGGTACAGTAAAAGGCAGCAACTTTGCATGACAGCACTTGAAAAGCTCTAGGTGAGTGGCAGCAGCTTTTCTACCAGCAGTAATAATTAGGAACTCCTGATACTGTTCATGGCTCCCTGCAAGATTAAAGGCAATAAATCCATACACGTTTTAAAGTCTGTGGTAGCCCTGAGAGATGCTCGTTTAATTCAACCTGCAATTTTGCAATGCGGCTTTTTATTACAGCTGCTCTACATATGCACAAGTAATATATTAGGTGGCTCACTCTTCCCACCTAATGTACAAGTTACACAGCTACACTAATGAGCTTTGAATGGTACAGAGTATGACAACAAACTCTACCACGGGTTCTTTTCTCCTAGAAAACAGGAAAAAACTTACCTCTTGTGTGAGCCTTCTGGTAAAGAAAGGGTTCAAATACTTGGCATCAAGCCACATAAACCCTTTGAGGTCCTGGCGTTTTATGTACTGGGCTTCATACTCCTCCTCTGTGAGCTCTGATAAATGTTCGGATTCTATGGTGTTTCCCTGGAAAGATCACAAATATTGGAGTAACATGAGAAATGCTGCACTCATCCCTTTGGCTTGCTCAGCCCTCTACGCTGTGCTCTCCCTTCTCACAACTGTTTTCCATGCTGGAACAACACGGGAAACTATCACCCCAGCCTACCAGGGCTTATAGCTATACAAATCTGTCCAGTTGCTGATTTGCAGAGCCACTTAGCTTTTCTTTTCATGCTGAAAGCTAAAAGGCCTCAAATGTTCCATGTTCAGTATTGCTGCCACTGCTGCAATTTCTAGTGTGCAGGTTTTCTCTTGTGAGCTGAACAATGATTTTACCCAACAAGCCACACCAATGTCATTGTTCTACTGAAAACAAGCCCTGTGCCAGAACACGCCCTATCTCTGTGCTCTTCCTATACATACCTCCCCGTGTGGATAAAGTAAGATAGCTCTGAAGCCTGCAAGCTTTCTGAAACCTCAGGCCAGGAGGAGCTGTTTTTCAGATCCTACAGAACAATTCCCTGTGTGTAGTTCGATGGTTTGGGGAAAACCAGGAAAATGCTCTGGGATGCTTCATGTATTTCAGTCTTTTGCACGTGAGGTTTCACACTGGCTGTTAGTTTTCTTCAGCATTCTTGCTTAGCCAGAAATTGCTTTAGCATAAAAGCCAGTCGGAGGGGTGCTGTTGATACTACCTTCTCATGGCCTTTGCTTTGGCTTTTTCCAATTTCCATCTGCCTTTTATGATTAATTCATGACTCACGCTGTACTAGCTACTTTCCCTCTGTATATGACTCAATCCTCTATCATCTGCTTTACACTTTTGCAGGGGTTACTTTAATTTGTGCAGATAGAGTTATAATTAGACTGGGTTAAGAGACCCTCTCCCTTCCCTTTGTCCAAAGTTATTTTGTGTAAACAGTACCCAAGCTCTGTCTTTGGGATAGGTCAGGATTACATCGCTTGGCTTTGTCCTACCTCCCTGGCTTTTTCCACTGCTTTCCT
Organism: Psilopsiagon aurifrons; assembly: GCA_025447955.1. Lineage (NCBI taxonomy): Eukaryota > Metazoa > Chordata > Aves > Psittaciformes > Psittacidae > Psilopsiagon > Psilopsiagon aurifrons. The sequence goes on along the minus strand of JAOEHY010015621.1, from coordinate 18,122 downwards.
TTTACTTTTTAGTAAAAAACAATCAGTGATCCTCTGAATAAAAAACCCAAACAAACCATCTTCTCAGTCTTGCTAAGATTGATGTCCTTCTTGTTCCTCTTGCGTGCTTTGGAGTCCTCAATGTCAATCAGTCTGATGAGGGGCATGGTCCCCCCTCCCAGCAGCAGAATGGTGAACAATACTATGATGATTGTTGTTGTCCCAATGAGCTGCCGCTTCTCTATTGGCTCCAAGCCCAAATGGAGGCTGAGGGCATAGGGAATTGCTCCACGTAAACCTTACCAGAGAACAGCAAATCAATGAAGCATGAATCAATAGGTACAATGGTCCTCAGCACCATGACAGCCCAACAGGAATTCTCTATCTTAAAAAGACTTTTACAGTCCTACTATGCCCATTCATCTACCATTTGGTTACCACCCTAAAATGAGTCTAAGCTCTTCAGATACTGCTGTTTAAACTGTGAAGCTGCTAGACCTAGAAAGAATAGTAGTCTGTTTACAGGAAAGCTTTAGTGATCACTCATAGCCCTCTATCACAAAGGGGGAAAAGAACTTATTTATTGCACTTGGGTTTGAGAACAATGCAGAAGTTCAGCTGAGTTATGCTCCACAGACAGTAAACTGGTTCCTCCCAGAGCTGCCCATGCAATGAAAAAGACACGACATTTTTTCCAGTTCTCCATAACTTGAGCTCTAACTTACCGCTAAACCACATGATAAACATCATTTTGGGGGTGATCTTGTGATCACGGAAAAAGTTGAGTAGGTAGGAAAGTGGGAAAATGTTCACTGCTCTACCAAACAAAACGAGTACCTGAAAAACAGAAATAGAAGCAAAAGACCATTTGATGTGTTACATTCATGCAGGTCGCAGTTTCACCTTACCCTGTGCAACCCAGATGCATGTGCTCTTTTCACTCACAAGTCCTACAAGTAGGAGTGCTGCTAAGCTAACATAAAGAAATATCTCAGCATAGGTCAGTATGGAATTGAAGTTTTTAAACATTTTGTCTGCTTAACAGAAACTAAACCAGACTGTCACTGACAGAGAGTAGACACTACTTTAATAAATAAATGAAACCCAAGAGGCATTCCAGGGAGACCAAGAATTACTTTGGGTAAAAGTCCTTCTCAGTTCAGTCAGTTCAGCTCCTTTAATCGTTCCCTTGGCACAACACTAAGAGGCAATAAGATATTTCTATTGTCTCACCATGGACCAGTTCCTCAGAGGAAAAGGCCAGAAGCCAAACAAATAGCATGAAATTGTATTCCTCAATGCTTCCCTGGGTATGGTTATAAAATATACTACACATTGAAATGATGTTTTGAGAAGGGAAAAAAATGTACTATTGATTTAATGGCAGACAATTAACAAATACAGTGAAAACTTTAGCTCAGAAAAGCAAAGGTTTTCAAACAGGCTTTTAAGCTCCGCCACAAACAGGCTTTGATAAAGTAAATATCCTAGAGTTAGTCAGCAGGATCCTTGAAGGGCTGTGCTGTTTTCCTTTATGAATCGCCCCAAAATTACACAATTTGCATTATGCCTATGAGGGCAATGCTACATAGAAGGAAGTGTCACACCTTAGATATATATTAGATAAAGAAGTTGGGTGTAATGCAGCGAGAGCAGTTCCCCATGCTGATATCACCGCCTGTGAAATGTAGGTAGCCATAAACCATAGACTAAAATGCACTAGGATATACTGCTGTACATGACTGGAAGTGGATTCACATTCCCCTCTTTTGACTGTGCAAAAGAGAATGTACCTTTTATGTCTTTATATTATACAATTATGATAGCAATAGACGTAGGTAAACCTCATGTGAAACATAATTCAAGGTGCCAGCATATAAAGCTACACTGAAATACAGAATGAAGCAAAATGAATTAGGACTGGAGTCACAGAACGAATACACATTAGAGAAGGTTTGAGTTAAGGACTTCCTCTGAAGAAGGTGAACTCAGAGTGAAGAATAATCATTTAAGGCTGTTGGTGAGCGTTAAAGTTGTGCAATGCATAAAAATATAAAAGTATTTTTATAAAACATAACTATTCTAAAACATATTAACTGTAAGTTTGTCCCCCCACCCCAATACCAAAAATGCACCTGAAAAAAGAAGGGATGAAAGTAAATACCTACTATGCACCAGATGACAAAGGACATCTCAAACTTGTGAGGAAAACTAAAAATTGACAGGCCAAGAAACGCAAAAACACACGTTTCTGAAAAAGAGAAATCACATCTTACGTAAACAATGACATAAAACCTTTTCTACTCCTATTATCAGTTATTACATATAGTACATAAAATAGTATTTCCTGACTTCTGAATGCACAAAGTAGGCACAAATGCCATTATGCAAAAGGCCACATTCTTCCACTTGCTGTCAGCGGACAGCACTTTAGTGTCTGTGAAGGCTTTTAATTTACTTACTGTAAATTAGCAGTAAGTACGAATGAAGGTTACAAAACCTCATTCTAAAGACTGGGGAATTTTTAACTTGAGGAGTATAGGACAGGCTGTAGAACATAAGTTACAGGACGGACTACTATGGACTTCTGTAGCTTTGCGTTAGAGACTATGAAAAGTCAGGCACGATCTCATATCCTGCAAGTTGAACATGTTGATAAAATATTCAATTCATTAAATTCTTTTAGCTCACGACTTTCTTTGCAATAAAATAGTGCACTGATCTAACAACCCTCATATATTCCAATAACCTCTAGAAGTGGTATGTGTAGATCTGAAATAGTATCACCACTGGACAATGACTACAGTAATCCAAACATTTTATTTCCACAGCATCAACCCATTACCATCAGAGAATCACAGAGTCAAGATGTTTCATCAGTTCACTGCAGCCCCAGCAAGGTAGGTTCCTTATCATAATGGCAGTTAAAACCAGGATGGTTTTGTCAGACCATAGCAGCTTAAGATACTGTTTGGTGAGACTCTGGGTACTGGCTACTTATGGCTCCATGTTCAAAACGGTATCTTAAATAACTCCTTTACAGTGACTTGAATTAATATGTGCTTTTTAGAATCTGTAATTGAGTAAGACCAAGCCCTGGTGAGCTACTGTGCTCAGGTAACAAGTGCTTAAATTCAGTTTGTATCAAGGTCACCCCATGCATTTTCCTACAAACGGTATGGAAAACCAGTATGGAACACATTCACAAAATCCCCTAAAGAAACAAGATGTATTTGTAATAAGCATGTGATTACTTCGAACCTTTGGTTTGCAAAAAGAAATGGAAACGCTCTGGGACTCTAAGCTCCTTGTAGCTCTACTTACAAAAACTTCTCAGTTTGAAGCTACTATTAAAATAACGTTAAAAAATACTGCTAAAAATCCATCTTCTAAAGCTAAAAATAGACAAGGGAATATAGGAGTCAGAGATCTCTATCTGGTTGTCAATCCTGTGGCAAATCTTAGTAGGAGCCTGCAGGCCGGGAGAGAGAGATTTACTGTATGTTTTATCCAGCATGGCAGTAAAGGTGACTTCTGACTGCCTTCCAGCCCCCACTAGGAATTCTTCTCTTAAAGACATGTATCACTGATGCACAAATGGCTGAAAGAAAATTCACACCTCTGCTGCTCCCATCAGGATCACCATTTCAGGCAAATATATTTTTATACTATTAATATTAGGTATTAATAGCAGGTAGCACCTACCACACATGAAAGCAACAGTCCTCAGTGTCTGCTGCATTAAAATCTGTGTAACTGGGGACAAGTTGTGGTGCGTATAGTGAGACATCACGATGCCAGAGAAGAGGATTGCCATGATACCTGCAGGTAAAAATGTGGCAGTTAACAGAAGAATAGCTTGTACTCTGCAAATATTTGTGGTTCTAGTTTTTACTAACACAAAAGCTTATGAAGCAATAAGTGGGGTTTCTACTACTGTTGTTACTCATTGCTGGTCTCATTCCACTGATTATATTAAATTCTAGGAGGTCAAATATAAGTCACCTGCAAGCTAGAATAAATCCCCATTATGTCACGTTTTCCCATAAAACTGAGGAGCTAAAAAGCCAATTCTTGAGTGTTTTTTCCTGGTTTTCACTCTCCTGACGGGTTGAGTGACATCAGAAGAAGAATAAAAACGATTTAAGAATAGTGGGGCTAGAGAACTCTGTGAGTCAGTTCTCACAGAAAGCATGTCCCTCTTTCCTACCTGCTCATCAGTCACGCCAATCACTCCACCAGGAGCAGAATGAGACCATGTGAATACAATCCAGTATGGTGCACCACATCCAATGCCATAAAAAATTAGGAACAAATAACACACACAGGTATACCCCCAATTTTCTATCTCTCCAAGAATCAGAAAAGCTATTGAGACTTGAGAATTCAGGGCAAAAATCAGCTCTGCAGGAAGCAAAGAATCATTTACACTGGAAAAAGCCTTTAAGATCAGAGTCCAACCATAGTGAAGGTAGAGTGTATTATGTAGGGCCTACAAGGAATGCTACCTACTACAGAATGTCCTTTGCCTTCAGCAGAAAGGGTCACCAAACCATCTGCCTATGTTACTACAGAGATAAGTTTCAGCTATCAACAATGGGGAAAGCCACCAAATTTTCCACTCTAGAGTCAGTTGCCCTCATGGCATGCACAGCTTGGACAGAGGCATAGCAACTGCTATCGCAGGCCAGAACAACTACCTCAGATTTCACTGTATTTGACAAATCTTTGATTTGTGTTAGGGATTTTTTGCATCTCCCTTACTTCCCTGCTCTCGGTTATTTATAGGAAAAATGTGAATATCAACCTATTTTGCTAACTGCTCAAGACGTGTCACAGACACTGTCAGCTGCTCACTGTTCGTAGGGAGCTGGGTATCTTAAAAGGAAGTTTTAAACATTTCCATGCTTGCTGCATAGACTTACACCTGCAAAGGTTAGGATTTAGCAGCCCACTTGAAGAACAACTACAGTACCCCTTGTGAGGAAATAACAAACCAAAATTGACAATAAAACCCAGAAGAAATCAATTGCAATGCAGCTCTCGGGAGGACATGTGAGATGCCTGCTTTGCCCAAAACAAGGGAAGTTTAATAGACTAGAAGTGTTTGGCTGGAGCTGTGTGCCCAGGAGTGGCACAAATAAACACAACTGGAGGATTAGAATAGCTGAGGTACAGTCAAAAGAATCCTTTGTCTGAAACACAGAGGTGACCTGCCCAAGGTCATTCCAAGTTTAGATTTCGAGAGAAGTCATTCCTGAGAAATGAGGGAGGTTGGCTGTCTTTATAAATAAAATGACAGTCTTTATCATCCTTAGAGCAGCTACCTAGGAATCTTACTGTAAATTCTCTTTCAATGTATACCAACATGCAGATGTGTTGGTTATACAATGCTATGGCCCTGCAATTCTGTAATATTTATTATAATTTATATTAATAGGCAATATAAATCAGAAATGGAAAAGGCTATTCGCTCAGACCCCCTCACAAGGCAAAACTTGTTTTTACAGCACTGCAAGTATTTTAACATACCAAACTAGTTGTTTAGGTTTCCTGTAATTTCATTCCCCTACATATGTGTTAGCCTATACACACACTCAGAGAATATAGCGGGCAGAATGGAATGCTTGCATTAGGATTATACATCTTGATTGTGTAACTACCGTGATTTATAAGCCACATCTTCATTCATATAAAAAAACCCAACTCCACTGACATCAGTGAGGGCACACTGCTACAGATCCATTCTAAATACTCACGTGAGTTCACACGTACATTTTCAGAAAGCCTGATTTCATACCTGCAGTTCATTTACAAGAAATCTAGTCCTGCTACTACTCCTCACAAACTTGTAACATTCCTATGTAGTCCAAGTTGTAGAGCAAATATATCTTTTAATGCCCTGTTTGACACAAGTAATACCTAAGTCCTAAATTTATCCAGCAAACTTGCACATACTCGTTCTGCCACTCACCTGAGAGTGAGATACCTTCTGCAAGTCCATAAGGAAGGTAAGCGAAGATAATCATCATCCCAAACTCTAGGGAGGGTGTCTTCCTTAAATCAACGTGCTTTAGCACGTATACATGTAAATGTTATGGAAAATGTAAATAGGAAAAAATCAACGAAAAATTGAAATCTGTGACACGGAAATCTGTCCATGGCAAAACAATGATTATGTGGAATGTGCTTATCTTAAAGATTACTAACTTACAAGGAGTGTTTCTTATAGAAGCTACTGCTGGTAGAAGTCTATCAGAACGGACAGACTAGAGACAGAAAAGATCTGCTACTGATGTATCTCTACAATACTGATAACAACATGCCAATTGTTTGGATCTAGAAAAGCCATTTCCTCAAAACGTTCAGTCTTTGAAATCTGCTCCAAAACTACTGCAGAAAATCCACAATGAATTATTAAATAGTGAAGGCTTTTCTGAAAATAGGGGATAGCTATGAAACAACAAATTAAATGTAAAATAGCTCTCATTAATGTTTTAACAAAAATAACGTCCTTTTGACACTCCAGATATTTAAAACTTACATTTGCAGTCATAAACATGGATGTTTGTCAAGGGCTGCAAGTGCTGCTTTGCATCTCACGCACAGTCCTGCAGCACAGCTGCCAAGTACAAGTAGATTTAGCCTCAGACATCGTTATTTGCCACACTAGGAAAGCAAGCAATCTCTTCTGGTCGGTCACTAGATTTACAGTTATTTTCAAATGGATATACCAGGTCTGCAGTAATATAAATGCTAAGGAATCGCAACCTTGCCCTAACACTTTAAAATACTCTACCTACTGTCTTTGTTAAAATTCAGAGGCTTAGATGCCTGTCACATGGAAGTCCACATTCCCTTGGGCCATGAACCAGCAACAACCTTCAACTATATTTATCTGATGGCAACTAGTAAGAGATGTCCTTTCCTGCACTGAAATATTGCATTCTCAGGGTAAATCCAATACTTTGAGGCAAAGCAACTGTAATAGGGCAAATAAGCTGCTTTTCCATTTGTCTCTCATTTAGATATCAATAAAAGAAGTGCTGAACATCTGTTTCCCTCTTTTGTTGTGATGTAGAGAATGATTTAAAAGTTCATGGAATCAGGCTAATGAACCAAAACAGGAAACACGTCTGCAGTTAATCAAATGCTCTATTATTGTTATTTACAAATTAAGTGCTTAACAGTATGACATGAGTAACTGTTGTACAAGCCTGACACAAAAGTTTATCTGCAGTGAAGTCAGTGTTAACATTAAACAAGCTCTGAAAAGTGACAAAGGTGTCTGACTTACAAAGAAACATCCTTGCTTATCTCAGAATAGAAGCTTCTGGGTTGTTTAGCAACCACTTCATGGAAGTGGAAGAGGCAAAATATAACTCAGTGTAAATCCAGATAGAACAGTATTCTGTGTTCAGCTGCTGAATATGATACATAGGGACAAATGAGCTGGTCTGACTCAAAAGCCCTTGGGAAAAGCAGCTTTTTTTCCCTTTTTAATGAACTGGTTTATGGATGTAAAAAAGGAGCCATATGTTTGTAAAAAGGGATCAGAATTAAAATTGAATTAATGTATTTTAAATTTACAAACCAATTATCATATTTTATAACACTCCAGTGCATATAATATAGGCAACTATTCAGCATTTCAGACCTTAACTATGTTCATAAAAATTTAATGCAACTCTCAATACACACCCTTGCACACAAACTTAAAACCAAAATAAACATGAGCAAACCCTTGGCCAACAAAATAATGTCTAATAGAAAACATCTTCTAAAAAATACTGGAGAAGATAGGAAAGAAAAAACACTATTAGAATGTTCACCAATTCAGACATGTATATCACCAATACTTAAAAAAGGATATTAATGCAGAAATAAGACCAGTAAGTGTACCAAGTGCTGCAGAGCCAAAGAACATCTTAAGAAAGTACCCCAGTGCCTGTAGAAAGGTTTGCCATCCACTTACATCTGACGTATTTTCTCTTGTCAAACCTTCTGCTGTGCTAGAGGTAATTAAAAAATAAATAGATAGATAGAAACAGTTACAAGGTCTAAACCTAGACCTAAAAATACCAAACATCCTTTGAGAGCAACAACAAAGGCTTCCATTTCTTTGTTGCTACCACTCTTAAAAGGCTTTTACTGTGATATATATAACAAGAGGAATGTCAAAAGATGTTAAATCAAGTCTCAGTGTAATCCCTAAAGGGAAACCTAATTCTGCTAAAAATCTGGAAACCCAGCATTGCTCTTCTGAAGAAGCCCCAGAATGGCATAAATAGGCTATGATAATGGCCAGTATTACAAAACAGTTTCCAAACTTTGAAAAGGAAAACACGCTTTGCAGTGGCAAAAACTCAGGGCATGAAAAAGAAAAGACCCATCATGTGATCTTAAGAACAAATGAACAGGAAGACTTCTCATCAAATATTTAGGCATGGATGAGAGATGAGAAGGTCACTGAAGAAAAATAAAGAAGCTCAGAGGAGGAAAGGGAAGAGATCTTTGAATTTCAGCCATGTATTTCATAAAAATTCATGCAGAGACAACATGGATTCTAACTAGTGTTCCTTTTGATTGCTGTTAGCCTTTGTGGTCTTCCATAAAAGAACCATGACTGTATTAAAAGCAATTAGTTAACTGAAAAATTACACTAACATCCTTAGTCTAGCTACTCCTTCTGTACATTGTCACATTCATTGACTTCAGCAATAATTTGAAGATAAAACCTATTTAACTCAGCCCAAAATAATTATCAAGGGCAAAGGAGAAGGATATGGGATGTTGTTCTTCCCTGTGATATCCCCAACATAAATATGAAACTATTGCATGATGTTGACGTACTCCTCCCAGCTTATGTGTGACTCTGGATATAAGCCAATAATATAGGAGACACAGCTGAGTATTTGGCAAGGTAAATATTTTTGTGCGAGCCTGAAAAGACATGTGTTTGTCTTCTGTTGTCAGGACTCTCAGATGGAAACAGAGCTGGTGAACATATGGACTTAGAAAGCAATCAATTATCTGGGGTCAGTGAGATGAGGTACTTGAGGTAGTGGTAATAAAATATCCACTTACTTCCTCTGCCTATGCAGTTTATGTTATAATTTGATTTTAATAAAGGAGGATCATACAAACTTCAGCTTTACACCAGAAATACATGATCTGTCCCAAACAGAGATGGAAGAATTACTTTACATCTGAATAAATAAGTAACAGAAAATAACGCAGTCATTGTTCCCATAAACGTGTATTTCAAATGCACTTACTTGGTCAAGACAATAGAGACTGCATCATTGAGAATGCTTTCTCCAAAAACCAACATGTTGAGTACAGGATCCACATTGAGGGCATTGAAAATGGCAATCGTAGCCACAGGGTCAACCGCAGATATTAAAGAGCCAAAGGCAAAACTGGAACACAAAACAAAAAAGAAAACTAGATGAAAGAGAAGTGTGTACCTAGTAAACTTTTATGAGCAACTAACAACAAAGACATTATGTGTCATAGTTTCTATGCAGTGAAAAATTATGCTTTCTTCCTATTCATAAGAATTTGACAGAACAAAAGGGAAGGTTTTGGTTTTCATTTACTGATAAACCAAAGACAAAAGTTGTTGTCCAGCTGGAAGAGATGCTGGAGAAACAGCTATCTCAGCTCTCAACAACAGTATCAGTATCTTACTCCAACTAAGTAAAGAAAGAGTAGCGGAACAGGAAACCAAACAACATTACAGACACAGCCCAAACCACGTATCACACATGCATAGTGTTACATGTTCAGGAGTATTAAGAGAGAAATATTTAAAGGGAACTGCTAAAATCTCATGACTCTGGAATCCAAAGATAGATCGTACAGTCAATGGGACCGCTCAGGTGTGTAAAGTCAAGCACTTAGAACCAAGTAAGGAAGATTTCTGCTGGTTTGAGCATGTATTACTTGTTATGTTTCTTGCTTCCACCCATTGTATTCATAGATTTTAACAGAAAACTCCTGTATTAGCTATACAATAAGCAAACACAGATCCCAAAAAGCTAAGAACAAACTTTATTCCTAGGTAGCGCGATGTACTTCTAAAATACTGCTTAGAACCCTAGTCAAGTTCTTGAAAAATCTACGTTATTGATAATGAAAAATTCATTCTGTCTTTTAAGAGAGGATTTGGACAAGGAAGTACGCCCTTATCATATATATTAATACTAGCAACTAACCAAAGTTATATATTTTAACTTTAAAGGTTGTTTAAAAAACCTACATAAAAAGATCACTGAGCACAGAATGCTGTTTGGAAATAAGGGTGTAATAAATAGGTAATAATAAATATATTAGGGTTTATTAAATATTTATTTAATTTTATACATTTATACTTATAAAATTTATTTTATATATATTATTATAATAATTTAAATAAACTTATTAAATAATAAATAAATAGAATTTAGAAGTGTTCAGTCTCTTTATACGTATCATACAGGTTGAAGGTAAGCATTAACCGGAACAGCTGGCCATCTACAGTGCTTTTCCCATACACAGTTATCTTAAGGAGTGCTTCATTTCACACACTATACCATTCTGCAAGAGCTTACCTGTCTGTCATGTTGAGTTTATAAATTACATCAGCCTGAAAGAATAGGCAAAACATAAAAGAAAAAGAAAAATCACAATCAACTGTGTTTTTCTGATTTTAAAAATGAAACTTCATCAAATCCTAAGTTTGTTAAAATGAAAAAGATTACACTAGTGACATTACCCATTCTAACAGTGATCTACTACTATTTTGGTCACCCAAAATCAGGGAAGACCAGTTGGAACTGGAACAGAAACTGATGAGTGGGGTAACTAAGGTGATCAAAGGAGTGGAAACCTGAGAGGCAAAGAAGAAAGTATGAATTTTTTGGCCTACCAGAATGAAGCCTGAGAGAAAATATTATTATCTATATCTAATCAATGGGGAAACACCAAGGCAAGCAAGGTTTGCTTCTCTAAAGCAAACCAAAAATTACTGACAGAGAACAAGTAAGTTTAATACTGGAAATTAGAGGCTGGCTCTTGGGAATACAGGTTTTGGAATCACTTTCCAATAGGAAGACTAAGTAAATAAAACACAACTCATGTCTTAATTGCTTTCAACATGGATCATGCTATACCTATGGAAGGGGGTATATAATATTGTATCTATGACTGCAGAGAACTGGACTTTGTATCCTAGAAATTCACTTTCACTGTTTGTCTGTTTTTGAAAAATGGACTTTCAAAGAGCAAAGCAGATAAACTTAAGTGCTTCAAAGCAGTAAATCTTACCTGGCCCAGGAAATAAATTCCTCCACCTACAATGAAAGCTGATATTGCAGTGCCAAATACAGAAAAAAGAGTGATGGAACCGATGTTCTGAAAAAAATTACCCTGCAATACATAATAAGAGCAAGTAAATTAGTGAAAATAATCTGAGAGAAAAATCATGTTTGGGTTTGCATCTAAATTAGATTCTGATTCAGAACTGATAATAAATCTTCGAGTACCCCAGGACATCCATCCACACCCTCTGCCTGAAGAACCTGTTCCCTTGCGGAGAACAGAAATCTCTCTGATACCCAGGACAGGATGTCAGTCTGGTACCCTAACAACAAACCTATCTCAGACGAAGAGCTGGATATTTACCAGCACTTTGACACCTTCCCCACCTGACAGAACTGTAAATGAATCCATCTATTGTAGACAAGCATGTGCACAGCTTGCAAACTTCCCAGCTGCTAGTCTATTTCTTAGATTGTGATTTTTATATGTAAAAGTCTTTGGTGCTGGTACCCATTCATGGTATCTTGCCCACTGCTCACTCCCTCTCCTGTGGCACAGCTCAAGCAGAAGCACACAGGGAGGGCCAGAACCACTTCAGGCAGGACTAGTGCTGTGAGAAATGTCCACAGAAACACAAGCTCCCACGCAAAGGCTGAAAGCCTTGTAAACAATTTCCCCTTCTCTAGCTATGGATTGACTCCACCTTTCCCTACTCCTTGCCATTTTGCCTCCTTCACATCAGTTCTTATGAGGTAAGAAACCTCTCCAACCAAGGAAAACAAACTCTGTGCAGTACTTAATAACCTGCCAACATTCAGTTAAAAGTAACAAGCTACATTCCCTGCATTCTGGGTTGAAGAGGCTTAAATTTCGCATTCACAGTTCCCTAATGATTAACATAATGGAATTTAATGCAATTGTTCTAAATGTTACAAAGATAACTAATAGGAAAATGTGTTCCAAACAAAACCTCAACATTTGAGTGTCTGGTGAGGGCTGACCTTGTGCAATGAATATCCAGATTCAAATATAATAGGTGGAAGCAAAAGCAGAAAAAACATATTTGGGCGAAACATTTCTTCTTCCTGCAAATCAAAAATGCAGTATAATTTCAAGGATATAATAATTATTGAAATAACATCAAATCTTCCAAAAATGAAATTGTTTAGGGAAAACAAACCCCAAAAGAACAAAAATGTTGGAAAATGAAAACGGCATTGATCTTTCTCCTTTCTTATCACAATATAAAAGACTGAAGAATAGTAAAATACTCCAGGGCTACTACTTCTATTGGGCTTTTTCATTCCAGTGACAGAAATCTAGGCTCTACTTGTTTTAAATTACTGTCTCCAAATAAGCTGCACAGAAAACAGGTTATTTATGACTATGGAAAAGCCTTTGTATTCCCATATAGAGGATTATCATTTTATCTGTCTCAAAACCTGTGAGGATTGTCAAGGAACAGTGACCCCTTGGCCACAGGCTCAAACATAATCTAGTTAACTGTGACCAAGCACAGTTCACCAGGAACTCATCACCTGACAGGAAGAAATCAGATCACCATCTTAGTACACTTGCAAGCGAACAGGCTCAAGATATATAATACTGTTAAGAGTCTGAGGCTCGATTCTTCTTGGGAAATGTGCTTTATACCTGTAAATTAATGGTACTACTCTGAGGGTTCCTTTTTACCATCAGAGTGATATAAATGAAACCTACTGTGAAGTAAGATGTTATACGTTGGTGATCTTATTCTTTGTTGCCTCTCATCAATTGGCTAACACTGCTTTATGGGGCTGTACCCCCCCAATGGCACCCTGGGCCTTTTGTGCTGGCAGACTAAACACAGCAAGTAGATTAATCACAGCCTCTCTCTTAACTCACTAGGTCCCCTCCCAGTCCCTCAGTTCTGAATACAGCAGAACTTGTCACCTTTGTAAGCAAGGATTACTTTGTTTAAAGCCAGGTTAAACAGCTGATTGACTGTTCTGTTAAAATACCAGCTTTCAAAAAAGTACTCATCTCTTTAAAGCCTCATTCCTGTGTGTACCAGTGATAATCATCTTAAAGGATTTGGGGAATTTAGAAAATAAAACTCATCCTTTATACAGAAATGCTCTAGCCTGATATTCTGTATGCACAATTCCATGTATCATTGACTAATACCACCTACATTCTGTCCATACAGTAACTGTGCTAGAACAAAAATTCCACATACTCGATTATTTACAGTGTTTAAAAGCTCCTGAAAGCAGATTTGGACAAGGAGGTGAGAAATAATGAAAAGGAAGGACTGTATTTGTGCGGCACTGAAGCAGAGACCAGGAAAGTAAACCATGAGGACTGGAATTATCTGCTGTGATAGCAAGAATCACCAGCAAGTACAAGGTCTGCTGAAGACTTAGTAAGGCATGATTGCTAGAAATAACATTACAAATGTCTTAGGGTAGGGATATGTTTCAAGATTTGCTTTGTACACGGATATACACTGCAGTTAAATATTCTATTTTTCTTCCCGTGTCAGATACATAAAAGTTATCTAGTATATTTAAACATTTGAAACCATTTTATAAAGTGCCTAATAATTATTGACTAGAAGATTTCACACCTGAAATTGACAGACTACGTTAAAACCTAAGCTTTCATACAGTAAAAGTAACTAAGCAAATAATAATGTGGTAATTGTGACCCTTTACCTTAGCTGATAACAGAGGTAACCAGTCACAGCATCCCCAAGTGCCTCCCAAGATTTGAGCAATGCTTACCAGAACTAAACTGCATACTTCACTAGCAATGATCAATATTTCCTGTGTTTACAGAATCAGCACCCAAAACAGAGAAACTTCACGCTTTTTGTTTTTCCCTGCATACAAGATTTTTTTCAGATTGTTTTATTTAACCAACACAAAGCTATCATAAAATGCTGACTTTGTGGCTGTTTAACCAACTTTCAATTTTCAGTCCAGTCCAGTTAAGACAAATCAGGAATGAAAACCACACTAACTAGTGCACCACCCACTGTTTCTTGTAAGTAAATATGTAAAAATGCAGTATCACTACATAACTCTTGAACTAGGTAACCATTTAAATAAAAGTACATAGAATTAGTGTAGTTGTTGGACAAAAAAAGTATAATATGTAATTAAAAAGCTACACCTCATTGAAAATCTATTCATTTTAATGTATTTCAACGAAGGAAATAAAAAGATCTTCCTCTAGGGAAATAACTGCCAAGAAATGCTGAGCTGCAAGCTAGGATTAAAATTCACTACTCAGCCCAAGATTCTCAGCTTGCTAATATAAATCGTGTTTCAAACTGGCAATTCAAATCCCTGTGATTACAACCAGTTCACTGGTCTAATCCTAATAAACTGTTTGATCCTGTGAAACAAAAATCACAATTTAAATGCTGCATGATTTTAAATTAAAGCAGGAATAGTGAAAAGTTCATTGCTTTGGTGATGTGGTGGTACTTTCCTATGAAAATTAACTCCAAAAGGAGGAAGAGGACTAAATACAGTCAAAAAGTACACAAGACAAATAACTGAATTACTGTATTTTTTACTGTTACTGATCCCAAAGATGCCCACTGCCTTCTATCATGTGTCTAAATAGGAACAGATTTGGTACCTTAAAAAGTATTGCTCAGGGAAAAATATACTGTGTAGAAAATGTTCAGCAGCGTCAGGACCTCAAATTGGCTGTGTTTATTAGTTAAAAAAAGCCCAAGCTGTGGTATCAAGTATTGTGTACTTAAGTTTTTGGAAATTACATCTAAAGAAACCAATATTACAAACAGTCAAGGATTGTTCTATTTTAATTAAAATAAATTGTTTCAAATGTACCTTCCAGTTGGCCAGCTTTTGAGCCTCTATGATTTTTATAAAAGCTCCCATAAGGATACCTAGGAGAGAACGAGATAACATGCTGAAACACTCACAAAGCACAAACTCTTCATGGACTCTTCATCAACAATGCTTTAAAACTGAAAACAAGATGAAACATAAAGCAGCAAGTTTTTCCTTCCTAAATCACAAAAAGACAAAGTTGGTTTGGGTCTGATATATGACAGTTTCCAATATGTCACATAATACCATAGCTTTCCTGCATAAAAGCCTGTCACTTGGGATATCCAAATACTGAACATGCGTATTGGGAGTGCTGGGTTCATTGGTTCATAAAGGTATCAGGTTTAACAAGTCAAAAAAATGCTACTCATCTAAGCTGCACTCAAATCAAATTCCACCTTTCTTTCTTAAAGAATCAGGAAGTTATGAGTTAGATATCTGGGTGACAGCACAAACCCTTCATTGTCACTTCAATGCTATGTGCAGCACTAATACAGCTTAAGTGAAATCAGTCTTCTCCGCAGATGTGAATTTTGTCTCAGTGAAGTCATAGCACTTATTGGCAATGAAGTAGGCAGCAAATTCTGTTTGAGGTGGAGACACTGTCAAGAACTGTTTCTCAAATGAATCATGCACCTTTTAGGTCATGTAGAAATACTCATTTGAGCATAAAAGAATTTTATCAGGGGTGCTACAAACTCAATGATTAAACGTTATCTTGCTCTTTCCTCCTATACATCTTCAGACACGTCAGAAAATGCCAAAATAACATGATTTCTTCTGGAAGTCACAAAGATAATTCATGAACTGTCATTAATCGCTTTCAGGGAGTTCGAGGAATTTGTCTTTAGTCAGATTCCAGATCTGCGTTTATTATTTACGGAGACTTCACAGTCAAACACTTGGATGTAGAAATGAATATGCTGAATGAAAGGCAAAAAGTGACTGAGAAGTTTAAAGTATGCTTTTCTGAAACTCGTGTGTTTTTAATCTCTCATGCTGTAGCTGTCACAAGAGTCTTACAAATAGCATCACGTGGATTACTCCTGATGCCTGTGTCATACACACAAAGCCATGAGGCTTAAGCCTTCTTTCATGCAAAAATATGTGAAAGCATTGGTCCCAGAGGACAGAAATAACTGTTCCATGAAATCATTTATATGGAAAGGAAGAGCAAAACAGAAATGTAGGAACATCAAAGGTTTGCTGTTGTTTAAAGGAGGACAGAATGCATATACAGCCACTCACATGCCATATAAACACAGGTCTCAGTACGAACAGTCAGGCTCTCCATTCTGGGATGGAAGCTGTGTCAGAAGCCAAAGACTAGAACATTTCTAGTTTTTACAGAGCAGCAACTACTTTTATCACTTAACAGGAAGTTTATGTGGGGAGAAAACAAACCACAACAACCAGAGCCTACAGCTGAAGGCACAGACTTGAGGAAGTGTATTTGCTGAAGAAACTTTTGGTATTTTATGAATTAGCACTGAAAGCCCTCACATGAAACTATGTTTAGAGAGGATTTCAAAGAAAGAACAATCCCTCAGCTCACTTCTGCCGACACGGAAGAGCTCCAAAGCGATTTTGTGGGACTGGAACCCTGTGAGTAGGCCAGCGGGCTACAAGCTGGGCATCCCTATCCTGTGAGCTCCAGAGGCTTAACCAAAGGGCTGGTATCAATCTCTTACTTGGAGTAAGTTACTCACAAGCTGAACCTAATAACAGTGTCACAGGCAGATGAGGTCCCTTCATTATATCAAAAGTTACATGAACAATATAAAAAGCAAGGCAACAGCAGAGGTTAAGGGAAAAGGGTAAGCCTGAGTCATGCAACTTACATCTTTACATAGCACAAGTTATTTCTACCTGCATACAACACTACTACTAAACCAAGATTATGCTAAGCAAAGTCATGAGAGAGCTGCACAAAACAATGCATCACCAAGAGGGTTTAACAGCAGCAGAAACCTGTCCCACACATTGTTACAAACTGTTCTTCTTTTATTACTAGAATTGCTATTCTTATTACTGAGTACAGTTTCTGTTCAGCTGGCTCCATCTATTAAATCAGGTAGATCAGTTCTGTCGAAAAGCTAAGTCTGTAAGAGTTAGTCTAAGCCTCATCCTTTGGAAAATGTTACAGTAATTTTCTTATTACAACCAACCTTTATTTTCCCTGAGAACATGCTAAAACTCAGTAACAAATCAAACAGAAAAACTGTTCTGGCAACTATTTTTACCAACAAAATTCCAGTAACTTTTAAGGACGAAGATCAAAATCCAGTCTTAAGAGAATAAACTCCTTCCCTGTCCACCAGGGGAGTAACATGCCCTAGAAACCCTAAACCTAAAGCTTCTGAGTAGCTCAGACAACAGGAGGAAACAAGGCTGTGAAATTCATATTTAACTTCTCTGCTGCCACATTTATTAGCCTTCAACAACTGCCTGAGAACATTTGCTTAATCTATTAGTCAAAACAGGACACACCTTACTTCTGGCACTGCTAGCAAAACTGGATACTTGAAACTCAAGCTGTGCTTTTGCAGCTGTGCAGATCATTACTAGTAACAGGGGCTCACTGACCAGCAATTAGCTGGCAATTCCAGTGATTATACGGATACCATGTCTTGTCAACAGAACTGACAGTAGTTTAAATATGACTGAGTCAATAAACTAAATAAATAAAGCTTAACTGACACAGGACATCTGTTAGTTGGGCTGCTACTGGGTATTACACTCTCTTCACTTAGTGGAATTGCGTTTGCTGATATCATCTCATTTGGTTAGGAAGACAGTATCATAGAATAGTTAGGCCTGGAAAGGACCTTAAGATCATCCAGTTCCAATCCCCTTGGCATGGCAGGGACACCTCACATTAAACCATGCCCCTCAACGCTCTGTCCAACCCGAACTTGAACACCACCAGCGATGAAGCATTCACAACTTCCCTGGGCAACCCATTCCAGTGCCTCACCACCCTTACAGTAA
>JAOEHY010015620.1:68499-80082 GCA_025447955.1 Psilopsiagon aurifrons | reverse complement strand
GGAAGGTGTCCCTGCCCATGGCAGGGGTTGGAACTGGATGAGCTTTAAGGTCCCTTCCAACCCAAACCAGGCTGGGACCCTATATGGAACCCTCAGAAAAAGTGCAGTTTTGTATAGACCTGCCTGAAATTTGTGGCTGAACACTAAACCCCATTTTTCTGGACTTGTAAATGATGTAAGACTGAATCAAGAGCACAAATAGAGCAGAAAAACCAGCCGAGCTCAGAGGAAGAGGAGAAAGAGAGGTTTTCCTGAAGGAATAGGGTAAATCTATGGGTCTGGCTGTCCTGGCACTGCTGTGGGGTGCAGGAGCAGTGTGTGATGGAGGTTTGGTGTCCTGCAGCACTGAGTTCTGTGCTTGGAGGGGCTCTGGCCAGCAGTCACCCACTGCAGGCAGAGAGAAGCAACTGGCACCTGAATATCAAATGTGGCTCATTTTCTGCTGCGTGTTCCCCATAAATCTTGTGCTCTGACAGATGCTTTTATTCCAGCCGCTTGTTCCTTCTTGCTCGACATTAAATCTTTATCTCATCAGCACTTGACTGAATTTGTAGAAGCAAAATAGAAAAGGGGAACTTGGGCATGAATTAGCAGTTTAAGATCAGAAAAGAGTTCATAGAAATCCCTGATGTCCCCATCCTTCCAAATGTCATAATGCAAAGACACCAATATGACCCATTGCTTGCTGACTGTCTCATCCATCCATCTCTGCTCTGGAGCCCTGGCTTTTCCCTCACATGCTGAGCATGCTCAGGATATCAAGGACGAAGAGAATGGTATTTTCATTCTGGCTCCAGAGCTGGGGATTTGGGAATTCAATTGTATCAGCTCTTCCCTCCTTTTTTCTTCCTTTTTTCCCCAAACAGCACAATTTTTGGCCATGGCCATGAGAGAGCAATTGCCTCTTGCTCAGGTGGAGATGGAAGGTGTGTGTTTTCTGTTGTGGTCCAGATTTGGATCCTAGGCAGAACAAGGCCTGGTGACCTTGAGCCAGGACAGGGTTCCATGGACTGCAGGCACAAAAGGACGTTCCAGCACTGCCTGACCTGCTCTTTTGCTGTCAAAGCAGCACTTTCCAGGGATGGGTGGTTGGATGCTTTAATCACATGGAAGTCCATGTCCCTGACAAGGTGGGAAGAGCTTTGTCAGACAGTTGCTTCCTGGTGAAGCCTTTGCAGGAATCCTGGGTGCTGGAAAAGCTCGCAGGTCCCCCAGCACGAATTCCTAAATGCACCTCCTCCGTCTTGGGATTGAGTCCAGGGAACTCACCAAAGTGAAGGAGCAATGGGCTCTGCCTCCACGTGCTTGCCTTGCCCTCGAGTAGGAATGTGATCATTAAATCAGGGACTTCCCCCACTAATCTGGGATTTAATCCATGGCTGCAGCCCTATGGAGGGTCTCTGCTCCAGGCTTGGCCATCAGAATCATGGAATCGCAGGGCTGCTCCCGCAGTTGTCAGTGTGAAAGGACTCTGATTTATGAATTTCCCATGATGTCAATCTAGATTTGCATGCGATATAAAAGGGCAGCTGTGCGTAGGCTTGCTTTCGTACATCTGAGCAGTGCCGGCCTTAATATAGCCACGAAGCTTTCACAATGTTGAAATAGGAGCAGTAAATAATGACACAGCTTTTTGAAAGTAAGAAAGAAAGCAGAAGCAGAGAAATGTGCCAGAGATGGATCTGCCCCCCTCAGAATACATAAGATTTTATCGTGCAAAGTCATTTCCACAGAGTTTCAGACCCGCTGGTTAAGTACTGCACAGATGAGAAATCCTCGTAGGTGCTCATTACATTTGTAGGGGGTCCTTTGTGTGAGAATTCATTAACAAATACACAAATACATTAAATACAAATGCAAACACATTAATGATATAAATCAATGTGATTATTGCCGTGAGGCAGCCTTAACCTTGGGTCTTTTTAGTGCTCACAGGTGTGTGCTGCAGAGCTTGGGAGAGAACAAAGAGAGCAGAGTTGTGTGAGTGAATCCCTGTGCCTCACTGCTGAGGTGAGCTGGAGGAATAACGCATAAAGTATTTAGGGTCAATGTGAAATGAAACTTTTTGGTGCTCTTTGCACTGAAGGTTTCCTTTCTTTGGTAAATACAGGACAATGAAGCCCCAAAGGATTTCATTTCAAAGGGAAAAATTGCAATGCTCCCTTTGGAAAATATCAATAGCTTTAACATTTAACAAAATTGGATTCTTTCTTTTAATGTCTGACATTATTTTTGGAATTAATCACAAAACAATGAATAATTTCAAGCAACCTGAAGCTGTCAGAACACCTCCTGTTAGTGCAGCAGAAGCAAACCTAGAGGGTCCCCTTCATCCTACTCTAGAGGCAGTGCCAGGTTCTGAAGTTCTCTCCTTACATTTACACAATGGGGCCTCAGTCAAAAGGGCTTTACAGGGTTTATATCATGGGGAAATGTGGACTGTGTACTGCAGGCCTTTGTCTGCTGAAAACAAACTTTCCATGTTAAAAAGGCGATGGTGTAGTCCAGAGCCATCAGAATATATTCAGCATCATCCAAGAGAAAAGTCAGGATCACCAAAGTAAAGGCAAAGTGACAGTCGATGGGGATGTTGGTGTCATTCACCCCCCGTGTGAGGCCACTGCTAAATGCCCTGTTTAATTTAGCAAAAAGCTGTTGGGAGAGACTTGACATTTAGGTTCTGCTTCATGAAAGGACCTCCCACATCATCGTCTCCCTGATGCGAAGAGAGCTCCCCACACTTCTGAAAAGGAAAGCAAAACAGAGACCTGTCTGCTCTGCAGAGGCGCTGAACACTTGCAGCTCCCGAGGAGCTGTGATGAGCAGGCTGGTGGTGTTCCCTCAATAAGCTGTTACTCTTGGTAGATGGGGAAAAGTGATGAGGCTAAAGGTGCAGAGAGCACGCCTGTGTACCAAGCTGCAGATCAGCTGCATTATGGAAGTCAGTGATCTTAGGGGTCTTTCCCAACCTAAATGATTCCATCATTCTAAGCCGTTCAGTTTTAAAAGTGCCCTTTTTTCCTCACCAAGAAAGCCAGGACCTGTGAGAGAAGCCAGGGTCTCCAGAGGTGATCAGGCTAACTTATCTCCCGTTGATGCCTGTTGAAATGGATTACACTTTGCTGATGAGATGAAGTTAAAGCAAGAAGATCTCAAATCTAGTTAAAACCACAAATTCCCTGTAGGATGCTGAAACCACAATAGAATAAACCATTATTCCAGGTTTATCCCCTTAGCCCCCTTCCAACATGTACTACAGTGGGACATCTGCACCAACCCTCCTGCCCTCCCTGCATCCCAGGTTGCTCCTTATCCCTCAGATTTGGGCTGCAGAACTCAAGGATGAGGAGCAGAGCTTGGAGGGGATGCAGGGCCCGGGGATGCAGGAGCAGCTGCTCCTCCATCGCTCTGGAGCAGGGAGCTGCGCCATCCACAGAGCATCCTGAAGAGCCTCTTCTCTCTGAGAGAAAGAGGCAATGAAATTTTAATCAGAACTTCCACAAAGTGAGCAGAGCTGTAAATAAGGGCCCCGGCGTGCGCTCCACCTACACCTTCATTCTCATCCCTGCACAATCGTCTGCAGAGCCATCTCGGAGCGTTTCATGGTCTGGCTCCCCAGGACTTTGAGGCACCCGATTTATGCTTCTCTGAAGAGACCTGCTCAGTCTCTAAATTTATACTTTTTAATCAGGGCACCAACTTGTGAGGGAGCTCAAGGGAAACTTGTCCCTTTAAAACCAAAGTTATTACTTTAATAAACACGGGAGGGAGGCAGTAATGGACCAGGGAGCCTCCCCTGGTTAAAAATTCAGTAATCAAGCCCCTCTTCAATGAAGCTGAAGATGAGTCCTAGGGAACAGAAACTTGTTTCTTGGCAAGGCAATAACGACCAGTGATGTGAACGTGGGCAAATGCAAATGGCATGGTGAAGTCCTGCCAGCAGGGAGGTGCTGGTGTGGAGGATGCTCCCCTATCGGAAGGTGTTGGGGTGTCTCAGTAAGACAATTCCCCCTTGGATTCAGGGAGGTGGCTGGGGCAGCCTGGATTCAGTGTTCCCATCCTCGTGCCTGCTCTGCACTGATGGCAGAGGGCTCATCTGATCAGAGCTTTGTCATTGTTAACTAATTCATTAGCTGTTATGCAAAGTGTAACTGCAAGCTCCATAATTAAGGTAGGCTTTCTAAGCTAGAACATGGGTTCATCGAGACACCGCTTTCCTCCTGGCTTTGGATATCATAGACTCATTGAATGGTTTGGTTGGAAGGCACCTTAAAGATCATCTGGTCCCAACATCTCTGTCACATGCACCCTGACTTGCCCAGCCATGGCTCCAGGTTTTCCATCCAGAGCAGAACACAGGACCATTGCCATGCCTCTGCTGTCCTTTGTGAATCCAGAGTTGCCTCATATCAATCTGGCCATCCCCACCCCAAAGCAAGTAGCAGTCTTCCCTCCTTCCTGTCTGCTCTCTTTCAAACCAGAGGCTGCTCATTAAAACTTAAGGAGCAAGCACCAGGAGTACCAAATAGCAGGCTCTGCCCAAACAGGAGACCAGGCTTTTGTGTTCAACTTGGGCATGCAGTAAAGCTTTCCTCACAGAGTGATTTCACCTATTGCCCTTTGCTTGCTTTCATTATTTATGAAAGATTAAATATATCATCATCATCTGTCTCCTGCTCCCGTCCCTGCTTGCTGGAGCTTGCTGGGATCACTTCAGCTCCCAGTCAGCCAAGTGATGCTGGGCTCCAGGCACCAGTGCTCCCTCTGTATGCACCACTTATCCTGGGCTCCAGAACCCCTTTGCCAGGGGGGAGGAGGGCAGGAGGCCATGAGCTATCGAAGACACAAGGGTAGAAAAGAGGAGATGTGACCCAGCACTTGGGCTGACTCCAAACAGCCATTGCCGCCGAGGTTGCAGAACCCTGCAATGGGGTATTTCAGGGTGATGCGGGAGAGGGCAGTGACCCATCAGTGGGTCCTACCTCTCTCCGAGCTGTGTTCCCAAGCTGCCGGATGGTTCTCAAGGGCATCCCGGCTCCTGGCACCGCTCCCGGCAGCACCGGAGGTCTCACCCTTCCCTGCGGCAGCAGCGTCTGTTGGCAGCGGGAGCCGCCGGAGCGGCCGTGCCGATGGGCAGCGGGTGACCGGCAGCGGTCCAGCCCTGTCTGCACACACGCGGGCTCCCAGAGAGGACTTTAATTGCTGCCATTTGCCTTTCGGGAGTGATTTATTGCTCCCTGTCTTTTCCCAGTAGGAACGGGACCTAAAGGCTTTGGGAAGGATTTTCAGGGGACTCTGAGGGTAACCTTGGGGGATTGTAAAGCTTAGTTTTTATTTTCCTGTCTCTTGTTATTACAGTAAGTTGCAGAGTAAAATGGAAAACGTGGTGGGGAGCCTTCTGCTGCGTGGCTTTCTCGGATGATGTCCGTAACTTGGAGAAACGATAGGGACTTGCAGAATGCAGCAGTTTCCATCAGGGATTTGAAGGGCGAGGTGCACTGAGATCCTGCTTTCTGGGGTTTCAATTGATTTGCAGCATATTCCAAGCAGCTGTCTGGCTCCTTCACTGCCCTTGTTTCTCTTTTGTGCTAACAGAAGTATGTGCTGGAGATCCCTGCTGTTATTTCTTGATGTTTAATTGTAGTGTCATTTGCTCCCAGGACATAGACCTGCCTTTTCACATCCGGGCCATGCAGCGCTGTTTCTCCCATTCCCTTGAGCCGTTTGTGTGTCCTATGAAAGTCCTTGGGGCCAGAGCATGGGGCGGAGGGAGAGAAGGGGCTTTTCAGCCAGTCTTCCTTTCCCTTTCCTTTTCCCTTTCCCTTTCCTTTTCCCTTCCACTTTCCCTTCCCCTTCGCCTTTCTCTTTCCTTTTCCTTTCCCTTTCCCTTTCATTTTCCCTTTTCTTTTTCCTTTTCCTTTCCCTTTCCCTTTCCTTTTCCTTTCCTTTTCCCTTTCATTTTCCCTTTCCTTTTCCCTTTCTCTTTCATTTTCCCCTTCCTTTCGTTCAGGCACAGGGGCACAGCTGAGCTCAGCTCTTCGCTCTCAGCTCTTAGGGCCGGTTTCTGAATGTGCCTGTCTAACTTTGATCTAGGTAATGACTCCGAACCCTCGTTACATCTCATTT
Organism: Psilopsiagon aurifrons; assembly: GCA_025447955.1. Taxonomy (NCBI): domain Eukaryota; kingdom Metazoa; phylum Chordata; class Aves; order Psittaciformes; family Psittacidae; genus Psilopsiagon; species Psilopsiagon aurifrons. The sequence goes on along the minus strand of JAOEHY010015620.1, from coordinate 73,956 downwards.
CTTGTTGTGCCTTTCATGGTTCCTTGTCATCTTCTTTATTGTGCTGCACACTTTGAAGTACCTCAGCCGTGCGTGCCGCACGCTGTACCGTGCTGCTCAGGGGGCTGCAGCGCTGGGGATGGGTACCATTACTTTTGAAGAGCACATTTGCAGAACTACAGTACCTCTGTCCTAGAACAAAGGAGCCTTGAAACACCCTGAGGAGTGCGAGGTGGGAGCAGCGGGAGCCCCACGGGTGACACTTGCAGAATGTGATGCTCGATTCAGCCCTGGTGACTCAGTTATAGAAAAGTTGGTGCTTGGTATCTGGGCTTTTAAAACCCAGCAGTAGTACCTGTTTGGACACAGAACCAGAGACAGCAGCATCCTTCATTGCTCCTGTTTCTCTTTGTGCTCAGGTTAGCTAATTAAGCCATCGGATCGCTAGGAGCAGCCACGGTTCAGGTAGGAGGAGTGTGACTGCCGCTTTATGCTGCTTTTCAGCTTCTCACTCCTCTGTTCATATTTAAAGGCGTAATTCTCTGTCATATCTTGCTTGGCTGCGTGTCAGGAGCCTGTGCCAGGCAAAGTGGGAAGTGAGACTAAAGGATTTCCTTTACACATTTCACTCCTATGTAAAATACTCTCGGTGTTCACCAGATTGGTTTGCATTTGCCCTTGAAAACGCCCCTTGTGCAGCAATCCCCCACCCGCCCCTGCCCACATGGCCTGAATGTCCTTGAGACCAGACACAAGGTCTGAGTGTCTCTGAGCGGCTCAAGCTCTGCGTTCAAGCAGCAGGTGAAAACCCGAGGGCAGCATCCCATGGAGTGCGCACAACAATGAGACAAATGAAGTAGGAAGGGGGTTTTATTGCAAGACAAGTCAGTATAAAAGGCACTCATTCATTCTTTATAGCTCGTCGCAGGTGAAACGAGGCTTTTCTGCTCAGAGCTCGGATGCTCGGGATTCTTTCTAAAAGTGCCACATGCTTTCCCATCTAATTTTGGAAAGGAGATATGTTCAGATTGCTCCTGCTGCGCTTTGTTGTGTCCCGAAAGGCTGACTATCCCGAATGGCAGGCAAAATGCTGGCAAACCCAAATAAACTGGTAGTTACTGCAAGGCAGACAGCACCTGCCATAGACCCAGGGTAGACTGCTCCAGGCACCCTGTGCCAGCGCCTCAGCACCCTCACAGGGGAGAGCTTCTGCCTCAGAGCTCATCTCAGTCTCCCCTCTGGCATTTAAAGCCATTCCCCTTATCCTCTCCTTGCAGGCCCTTGGCCAAAGCCCCTCTCCAGGTTTCCTGTAGCCCCTTTAGGCACTGGAGCTGCTCTAAGGTCTCCCACCACTCGTCCCCAAGCAGCATGTCCCTGCAAGGCCAGCACACCCTCTCTTACTACAGTCTCTCCCCTTATTTCAGGGTGTTTTCTGCCCGGCTGTGCTGTTTGCTGACTGCAGCACGGCGGGTGTGATCCTGCACTTCCTGGCCAGGAAGCTTGGGTTGGCTGGTGCTGACATCTGGATCAGCAACTGCACCCCTGTTTGGCATCTGCATTGCCGAACATCCCACTGATATCTTGTGCTTACTGTTCTGGTGTTCTGCTTTAATGCCTTTGCACAGTGTATGTATATATTAGTCCTGCTTTAAGCAGTTTAATGAATCCAGGCCTTTAGGGGGAATTAACAGTGTATTAACACTGTATCTGAAAAATTAAAGGAATAGTCAAGCAAATTTCTTTTTATTGACTTTTAGTGAGCCATTTAATCCAAACATCTCGTTAACTGCAATATAACTATACTATATAATAGGTTTTGCAATAAGAACAATTAGCTTTGCAATTAGCACAAGAGTGAGAGCTCTGCAACTGCCTGCAATTGGCAGTGGGCCTATTAAAAACCCAGAGGTTTTTATTAGGAGAACAAAATAACAGGGTTTCTGTGGAGAAAAAACAATAGTGTTTCAGATGGGTAGATGGCAGACGGAGGGGTTTCAGATGGGGAGATTGAAACCATTTGCCTTTAAGCACCAATAGTATTTCTCCTATTGATCCGATGTCCCAGATGATGTAGGGGTGGGAAAGGGAGGTTAGATGCTCAGGGTGAACTTCCTTCTCCTCTGGCATTGGCACGCCATCAATCAGCTTGATTTGCAGGGTACACCATGGAGCACTGCAGTAATTAGCCCGTACCATTAACGCTCTGCCTTTCTGACCTCCTGTGGTTGGAAGGTGGAGTTGCCCAGCTCCCTGGGCAAGTGGCAGGAGATGGAGCACCTTCCGTGCTCATCTCAGGGGATGCTCCCGAGTGGCTCCATCCAGCAGAGCCTCCAGCGGATGCATGGCCGGACGGGCTGCACGTCTGAGGGCACAGATACACATTTGCCATGGGGATTTGCGGTGTCAAAAGGCAGAGTGTCATTGTGGCTGCCCTCAAGCCTGGTTCAGGGACAATATTCACCTGGGATCATGCAGGATGAACTGTCTATCCATCACCAATATAGGGATTGCCTGCCTCTGCCTGGAGCTTCCCTTTCTTAGGAAACTGATGACAACAAGGTTTGACATCTCCAGCTATTGAATAAATAATAACCGTCAAAAATGTCAGCATTTAGGGTTTATTTAAATCTCCCAGCCAACAACACTGACTTAAACTTTATGTGGCACCATTACAGCCTCAGAGAGCATTCTGCCTGCCAAACAATATGTTCCATGAAAACTGATATAATCTGCTTGTTATCTGCAGCACCTCCTTGTAGCGGTGCTTTATTGATTTTCTGCACAATCACAGTAAAAAGTCCTTTTTTCTTCCCCCCCTCTGGTTCCTTTTCATGATTCTGGAGAATTTGTTTCCGCTCATCCGTCATTTTTCACCCACTCATCTCTTGGCTGGTTTATAATGGCAAAAAAAAACAACCCCAGCCTAACCAAACCACTTTTTATTTGCTGAACCACGTTGATAAATAGAAAGATGACAAGGAGCAGAGGCAGGGATAACCACCAGGAGCTATGTGAACAGGCAGCCAGCCTGCCTTACAGAGCAAGAGATGGGCACTCACAGCAGCCCTGGGGGCTGCAATGCACCTCCAGAAGAGCCATTAACAGCTTCAGGAAAAGAGCAGAAACCAGTTTCAACATCTTTACTGCCTGTGTAATTGAAAGCTAAGTGTTCTACTTGGCAATACAAATAATCCATCCCTGGCTGTCAATCACCATGGTGCTGGCTGCATCCCTCCCATGGCATCTGCTGGCGATGCCAAGATGGAAAGGAGCTGGGCTGGGTCCCACCAGAGCTGAAGTCCCTTTCATCCACCTCTGTCTTCCAGAAGCTTTGAGCTATCAGAGTAAAACAGTGTCCCAGGGGGAGGAGCCTGGACTAAAGGAGGGAGCAGTGAGTAGAAGGAAGCTCTCTAGAAGAAGGAAGGGGAGAGCTGTAGACAGCAAGATCCCCACCGAAGTCATTGCCTGGCACAGGGTTCCTTGGTGCACTAAGGAGGTATCAATGTGAGTTCAACCAAGTGCTACTTCGTGATAGTAACTTACAGGGATCAACGACTTCCTAAGCCAGACCTTACAAGCAGATCACCACCTTTAATAGGCATGGATTTTGTCTGATTCTCCTTTGAACCCCCTTTTGCTTTGGTTTCAACAATATCCTGTTGAGATGAGATTCATCATTAACAAAGGATTGTTTCAAAAGGTACAGTGGTGTATTCCCAGCTCTCCTGTGATAATTCTGTTCAAAGACCCCTGCTTTTGTAGTAGGAGAAATGAGAAAGAACCATTACCTACTTACACTCTTCACAAGCATCCAAATACAGAGAGCTGCTTTCTCCCACTGCAGTAGTTTCTTTTCCAAACTGAAGTCTTAAGCTATTTAAATCTGGAGTCTTTCACTATTTAAATCTCCCATGCAGCAGCGTAGGAGCATCAGCAAGGTGCAACACTGTCTGCTTTGCGCAGGGGAAGCAGGCGCACAACACCGGTTCCCAGAACTGGGATGGTTTTCCTGCTCTTCCTTCACAACTTTGCTTCCACTTCCCTGTAAAGGACACAGAAGGGGAAAAAAAATCCCTTTTGCATTTTTGAGAGCTATGAAATAGCCATGGAGTGCTTCCCTTCATCACTGCTAATGACAAGAGCGTGCTCTCACAATGAGTTGGTTTGCACCAAACCTTTTCTACATCTCTGAAGCCACAGCTGAGAGATCACAGAACTGGAGATTATGACATTTAAGTTCAATTCATTACCTCAAATTAGCATCAAACTACGCAGCCTTGGAAGCAGAGCTCTCAGGCACAGAACAGCCCTGACCTGAGCTGTCTGCTGTGCAAGGTTGGATTAGTCAGAGCAGGTTTGGAGGAGAGCAAGGCTAGAAAGGAGCAGTTCATATTGGATCACATTCCAGCCAGCGTCCCTTCTCTTTCTAGAACATATCATTGAGTTAATAGGCAAAAGAGATTTCAGCACTGATGCACATTCCCTTTAGGAAGAGGTTTTGCTGTGCTGTTCCATTTCAACTGCGCTTAACAGCCCATGCATGGGAGCAGTGGCACTCCAGCTGGATGGCAAGGGAGGAAGGAAATCGTCTCTTAAAGCTTCAGTGGTCCCTGCTCATGTTTCCTTGACAGGAGCAGATAAGGGGCAGGCAGGCTCTGGGTACTGTCAGTAGTATTTGCATCTATCAAGACAAAAAGGTCTGTTGCAACCTGAAGACGTCAGGGGAAGGAGCTGCCCACAGGTACCCAGAGGGTCTCTCTGTCTGCATTGGGAAAACAGGGCAGGATTTACATCAGGATCCCAAGGCCAGGTTGTTTCCAGGTTGTTTCCATGTTTCCACTTGGCTTCACTGGATTAAATCCTGCAGAGCTTCCTGTGATGCTCCCTGGTGCAGCACCTTCACCCACCACTTCCAAACATCTGGAATAAGGGTTCTTAGGGGAGCTCAGAGAACCAGGGTGGCAGAGCCTCAAACTACCTTCACTTATTCGTGCACAAATCTGACATGAACTCTCCGGTCTCTTTTCCAAAGCTCTTCCTTAAGCTTTAGCGGCCCCACAGGCACCTCCCTGAGGCTCTGCATGCGGGTCTCTGCCTCCAGCAGCCAGCGCTGATCGCCCTTCATACCCCATCCAATGCAAAATGAACTGGACAGACCCCGGCTGGTTGCCACTGGTGGGACACCGGCACCACTACGGTCCTCCCAGGAGCACCAGGGCCCATCCGAGCTTCATGAGGAGCAGAAGAAGAGCATGTAGAGGACGCAGCCAAACCCAGCAGCGTGGGGACACGGTGCAGAACGTGCTCAGCCCCCCTCCCTGTGTTGAGAGCCCATCTGTGGAGGCAGCTCATTGCTCAACACGCAGTCTGGATTTATTTATGTGTGCGCAACAGAGGGAAATGGCTTTGCTGCCAGGATCGATCCTTCAATCTAATGCTTCTCACTCCATTGTAACTGTATTTCATGACCTTCTCAGG